>CAUYON010203678.1:0-13254 GCA_963573935.1 Arctocebus calabarensis | reverse complement strand
AAAAGCTAAATGGGATGGGGGCTACTACTGGTTTTAGCAACTTCAGGAAGCCGCTATCACTTTGATGCTTGAGGAACAAAAGGAGATGGTGCTGGCTTTTTCCATGTGGATTAATTTGAGTTCTCTATAGATCCTAGTTATCAAGCTTTTGTCTGATTCAAAATATGCAAATATCCTTTCCCATTGGATAGGTTGTCTATTTGCTTCGGTTGTTGTCTCCTTAGCTGTACAGAAGCTTTTGAGTTTAATTAAGTCCCATTTGTTTATTTTTGTTGTTGTTGCAATTGCCATGGCAGTCTTCTTCATAAAGTCTTTCCCCAGGCCGATATTTTCCAGTGTTTTTCCTATGCTTTCTTTCAGGATTTTTATTGTGTCATGCCTTAAATTTAAGTCCTTTATCCATCTTGAATCAATTTTTCTGAGTGGAGAAAGGTGAGGGTCCAGTTTCAGTCTTTTACATGTGGATATCCAGTTCTCCCAATACCATTTATTGAATAGGGAGACTTTCCCCCAAAGTATATTCTTGATTGGTTTAACAAAGATTAGGTGGTTGTAAGATGTTAGTTTCATTTCCTGGTTTTCTATTCGATTCCAAATGTCTATGTCTCTATTTTTGTGCAAGTACCGTGCTGTCTTGACCACTATGGCTTTGTAGTACAGTGTAAAGAGGAAAGTATGTGATCTGTATTCTAAGGAACTTCCTTAAGAATAGCCCAACTAGGTGACACCTTTAGAATAGTGGTTGACAAACTTTTTATTTAAAATAGTAAATATTTTAAGCCCTCATGGTTTCTAATTATTCAGTTCTGCCTTTTTAGCATGACAATTGACATAGACAATGCATCAGTGAATGAGTATGGCTGTGTTCCAATAAAACTTTATAGACAATTACAAATGGCGAGTTCACTGCCTTAGTTTGCCAACCCTCACTTTAAAAGTGGGTTCAAATAGAATGCTTTTCCTTGTAAAAAGCTCCTTGCAATTTCAAAGGAAAAACCAAACAACTCAATCAATAAATGAACAAAGGCCTTGAGTAGACAATTCTCTAAAGTAGATGTACAAATGCCCAAAAGGGTGTGAAAACATGTTCAATATCACTAGTAAGTAGGGAAATGCAAATAAAAACAATGAGATAACACTTCACATCCATTAGGATGGCGATTACAAAAACAAAACAAAACAGATAGAGTTAATTATAATCTACTGTACATTTCAAAATAGCTCGAAAAGGATAATACAACTCCTCTAGCATAAAGCAAGGTGACAGAAATCCCAATTACCCCGGGTTGATCTTTATACATTACCTAAATGTATTAAATTGTCACATGTCCTCCCCAAATATGTAAATCTATATGTAAATGTATGTAAATAAAAAGAATAAGAAACATTAAAAAACAGAAAGCTTACAATATCACTTGTTGATGAGGGGGAGCATAAATTGGAACCCTCGTGCACTATTGGTAGAAATGTAAAGTAGTGCAGCCCCTAGGAAAGAAATTATGGGGGCTCATCAGTAAAATTAGGCATAGAATTGACACTTCTGTGAATTCAGAAATTCCATTTTTAGGTGTATTTCTAAAATAATTGAAAGCAAGGACTTAAACAGATATCTGTATATTCATGTTCATAGCAGCATGTGTCACAATGGGCAAAAGATGGAAACAGCTCAAATGCCATTAATAGATGAATGGATAAATACACGATACCTGGAATACGTACAGACACACACCATGCATACACACAGAGGAATATTACTCAGCTTTCAAAAAGAATGAAATACTGATGCATGTTACATGAATGAATCATGTAAACATACTAAATAAAATAAGCCTGTCACAGAAGAACAGACCTTGTGTGACGCTGCATCTGGGAGGCATATGGACTAGTCAAGTGCATAGAGACAGAAAGTGGGATAGAGGTCAGCAGGAGTTGGAGAGCGTGACCAATGGCAGCAGTGTTTAAGGGCTACGAGGCTGCAATTTGGGAAGGTAAAAAAGAGATGGATGGTGATGCTGATTGCATAGCAGTGTGGATGTACTTAATGCCAGTGAATTGTACACTTAGAAATGGTTGAAAGGGTAAATTTTGTGTTTTGCATATGTGGTGGGTCCTTAAGAAAGTTTTGGAATACACAAAAACTAAGAAACATAAAATCCACATGTATAGAAAGAAATGAATCCCTCCCAGCAACACCGGTAAGCTGAACAAGTTTTAACTTGCCTGGGTGATTTATAAAAGGACACTGTCAACTATGTTTCTTGGATGTGAAATAATGGACCATCACATAGTCTGTCTCAGAACTTTCAGAGTGATCTGTGTATTTTGCCACAATAAAGAGAGCTACTTACAAAGGTTTACCTGACTAATTATAAACTACTCTAAGACAACCCGTCATCCTGACAAGGATCTATTTATTTTCAAACTAGAAAAAAATGAAACAGATTATAATCACTTGTAAAATTCGAGAAAATCTAGATATAAGACATATGATACAACAAAACTTACAATGTTGTCTTCAGGGCGGCACCTGTGGATCATCAAGTAGGGCGCTGGCCCCATATACTGAAAGTGGTGGGTTCAAACCTGGCCTCGGCCAAACTGCAAAAAACAGAAAAATTGCTGGGCATGGTGGCGGGTGCCTGTAGTTCCAGTTACTCAGGAGGCTGAGGCATGAGAATCACCTAAGCCCAGGAGATGGAGGTTGCTGTGAGCTGTGTGATGCCACGGCACTCTACCAAGGGTGAGAAAGTGAGACTCTGTCTCTACCAAAAAAAAAAAAAAAAGTTGTCTTCAAAGTGCACAGACAAGTTATGCCTCAAAGTGTTACCATAGAACTTTCTCTCTCAAATGCTATAGAAGGATATCCCATCATTTTGCACCCAGACTATTGACAAGCCTGGAGAGTAAACTCTTGTCCCTGTATTGAACAGAGAAACACTGCATATGGGTCAAATGTTTAGTTCAGAAATTATAAAAGGTCATAATTAAGGCCAATCTTTGCTCTTAGGGCTTTTCAGAAATTGTGGGAAAAAACACACGTGTGAATACTCTTTGAAAGGTAGCTACAAGAGTTGACAATGCATTGAGGCTGTCCCGCAGCCCACTTTGTCTCTTCCCCTCGTTCTTCACTTTCTTTATAGCCATTAGCAATATTTAGAAAATTTTTGCTGATTTATTATAACCCCTGCCTCTTTCCACAGAACTTTAAGGTATTTTATGACAAGAGTGTGATAGAAGTGGTAGCAGGAAAATAGAAAATCAAGATCAGAGAGACGCTAGAGGGGACATTGTATGGCTCCTTCCCAAAGCCATATCCACACATATGCCCCCAAATTTTACTCAGTTTCTTTTCAGAGGTGACTATGAGAAAATTTTCTTATGTTCTAGCAAGACTGATTTGCCAAGAGGTTGAAATTATTCAGTCATTACTCTTGACCCTTGTTTAGCATTGTAAATGGAACTTAGAGATTTTACAATATTATGTGAAAATAAATTTCATTTGTAGTAAAGTAATCTGCCTTTGAGATATGCCAGATGGCTGGGCCATTGACAGAGTTTTATACGGGCAGAGAAAAGATACTTTTGGCCTTATTGATGCAGGCGATAATTGACTGGATACATATTATTGATGCAAGTTATGCAAACAGCAGACATGCGTAAACATGCAGACATACCACTTAAATGAATGAATCTTTTTCATGTGTATGCACACTTAAGTAATAGATACATTTCAAAATAAATTTTCACATGAATTTTAAACCATGATGTAGAAAAAAGAAAGTTTTTTTTTTTTTTAAGAGTAATATTCAAAGATTGATTTTGTTTCAGTAGGAAAAAACACAAATTTCCCTGTACTATACTTAGTCACAATTCTGGCCACGTTTGCAGCATTTTAGCCACCTTCTTCTTAGCATTGCCATGTCCGGGTACATCCCCAACCTGTCCCCCCCTGATTCCTGCAGCCGTCCTCCCTGCCTGCAATTCCACGTCCCCTCCACTGGAGCTGACAGTGGAGTAACAATTATACGACTTGAGTCTCACTCTTGGCACCCTCTGTCACAGTAGTCTTTAGAGACTCCCCAGTGCTCTCAGCATAAAGTCCCAACTCACTGGCTGGTCAGGCTCTTGCCTTGACCTGCTTGCCCAGTTTCCTTTCTCACCACATTCCCACATGCACCTTCTCTGCATTCAGAGCAATCACGTTCACCTCCCAGATGTACTGTGTCCTCTCCTGGCTGGTGCTTTGCTCAGGCTATGTCATTTACCTAGAATATTTTTTTTTCTCAGTCCACTTGGTTAAATCCTAGGAGTATAGCATAGTGGAAAGAGATCCAACCTTGGCTTACTGCCTAATGATATGTGCCTCTGGCCTTTTCATCTCCAAAATAGCTAAAAAATAACTACTTTGCATGATTCTTATGGTGACCAATAAGACAATGTAAGAAAAAGCACCAGTGGGGTGGTGCCGGTGGCTCAAAGGAGTAGGACTCTGGCCCCATATGCCGGAGGTGGTGGGTTCAAAACCAGGCCCAGCCAAAATCTGCAAAAAAAAAAAAAAAAAAGCACCTGGGACTTAGCAGTACATATTATAAAAATAATTATTGTGTTTACTATTCATGATACCATTAGTAATGAGATTAATAGGAACATTATTTTTATTGATTGGTCTACTCAAGTGTTACTTTTCTTAAAAGCATTTTCTTATATCTTATGAGAGGATTAACTTTCCCTATTTGTAGTAGTGCTATGATTCAAACCCTGTTCTCTGTTTTAGCCATCATCACATTTTGTTGGACCTATTGGCCCCTTCGTCTGTCCCTGGCTGGGCAGAAAACACAAGGAAGGAGAAGACTTTATCTTGTTTATCTCCATGCAGTAGACGAGTAACTGATTAAATAAAAGAATTTCCCAGGTTCTACTGATTTTAACTCACCTGACCTCATTAGCTTTATTTCTGAGATTATTTCTGAACTATTCATTACTAACTATTGTGGATGATGCCATGTCTGTTCTGAATGTCTATTCACCTGACTAGACTGAAGGTCCGTGAGGACAGGGATCAGGTACTTCTGGGTTCACCACTGTATCTTTTCCATGCATGGAAGCTGTTGTCTAGCAAGTCATCAGCGTTTGCTGAATGAATAAATGCTGGTGGTCTGGGAAGCAGTTACTGGGAACTGTATGTAAGCCATCCAAAGTGTTTCTTTTGAGATTTTAAAAAGTACAGTTCTGAACCCAGGTAGCCAGAATTTTTCCTTTCCTCACTCTAATCCAACCTTGAAAATATCTCTATTCCCCTTTGTACTTGTCCAGCCCCCTAGGGAACAGGCCAAGTTTTCTAGTCAAGGTGGTAAATTAGAGAGAGAAGCATTTGGCACAGAAGACGTGTTACATGAACATGAAGGTGGGGCAGTTTTTTAATGTCCCCAGTGTTTGATGATACCTATGCTGCATATGGTTAGATTTTCATTCATTTTTCTTCTATTTGAGTTTTCTGTGACCCTTTCTGTATCCACACACACCTCTATCACCAGATGGTCTGGGCAGGGCAAATAAGGTAAGCTAAATAACCTTTCAATTTATTTTCCTAGACTGAGATGCATATGTGTGGGGTGTGTGTATGAGAGAGAGAGAAAGGAGAGAGGGAGAGAGAGGGAAAGAGAAAGAGAGAGGGGTCACGAGGGAGAGATAGCAGAGGTGGGATTATGATTCTGACATAACAAAGGTTTATTTCATTTCTTACATACCTGTAGTTTGAACCTTTGTGTCTCATTACCACAGAGAATTACTGTAGAATTCTATAATAATAACTTCATGTAATCCTTTAGAAATATGGAGATACTGGAAATGACAGGTTGATTTACTTTTTTCTCTAAATTTTATTTTAATGTTGTACATGTCATTTTTTCCTATTCAGTTTCATTCATTTAAGGCATGGCATTTCTTCAGAAAATCAAGGCTCTTTCTCTTTAGCTGATTCTTTCCCTTGGATCATTCTACCTGTTGGTGCCAGAACAATCTTCCTAATTCATAGCCCTGCAGATGTTGTTTAATAGAGCCAAGAACTTGAGGGGCTCTCAAATATCTAAAGGATGGCCGCCAGATTCCTTATCCTGGCACTGAGGACCCTCTAGCCATGTGGTCCCAACCTTCCTCATTAATTTCTTTTTTTCGCTTTACACTGGTAAAAGCCAGCCGTAAGCAAGGCTGTACAGTAGAGGTGCTTGGATGGCTCCAAGTAGCTCACAAATTTAAAAGGGGAGGCAAAAAAGCAATCAAACAAATTTGATCCAAGGAAGAAGGAAATATTCTCTCTGATTGTGTGTGCCTGTGTCTGGAGGTGATGATCACGGCACTCAGTGCTGGACCCACAGCTCAGAGCTCACTCTCTACTGATGCATGAAAGAGGCAAGGCCCCAGATGTCCTCTCAGGAGGTAGAAGAGCAGGCAGTTCATTCAAACTGGGGGTAAGGAAACAAAATATAATCGTTCAAAGGAGATGCAGAGTGGTCTACACCTCGGGAGCCTTCGGGGGTGTCAGTGGAGATGGGATGTGGGAAACTATGAATGTACAATCAACCCTGGATTGAGAAGCAACACCTCTACCTAAGAGGAGACGAGGGTTAAACATGCCAGCACCAGCTGGCCCAGTGCCTCATGCTTGTAGTCCAGGCTGCTTGGGAGGCTGAGGCAGGAGGATAGCTTGAGGCCAGGAATTTGAGATGAGCCTGGGCAACATAGTGACACCTTGTCTCCACAATTTTTTTTTTTTTAATTAGCTGGGCATGGTGGCACTGTAGTCCCAGCTATTCCGGAGGCTGAGGGGGGAAGGATCACTTGAGCCCAAGAGTTGGAGATTGCAGTAAATTGTGATTGATAGCACTCCAGGTTGGCTAAGGCCTTGTCTTTAAACAAACAAACAAACAAAATGCTGCAATATGATTGGTTTTCAATCAGCCCAAAGCTGTTCTTAATATGAGAACAAAGAAAACTTGGAGGAGGTTTAGGAGAGGAGCTTTAGACAACTTGAGTTGGAGAGACATCCAGTGGTTTGTGTGTGTGTGTGTGTAAGAGGGGGTTAAAAAGTTTAAGAGTGGCATTTAAATGACAAGTGAGAATCTTTAGTGTAGATGGAAGGGTTACACCACAGAGGGAAGAGAGATTCCTCAGGGAGAGAGCGCAGAGAGAGAATCGCCCTCTTCTGGACTCTGGAGCGCCTAATGGAGGCCCTTGCCTTGCTCATGCTCACCTTGGCCGTGATGTTTTCTTTATTTGACATCAGCTGAGTTCTCTGAACAGTTCTTTTGTGTCAACCGCCTACCAGATACTTGACTATGTGTTGTAGGATACAGAAATGGGTCCTGTATCCTCAAAAGCATTGTCTTTAAGATCTTGTCTGAGTCCCAGGCCACAATGACCCTCCTCTGAATCTTGATGCAAATCTAACATTTATTGCAAGGAGACCTGGTATTTGTAGCTACAATGTCAGCATTCTCCTGCATCTCCTCATCTAGACAATGAGCTCTTTGACAATAGACACTGTCGTTATCCGGCTTGAGTTCCCTAAAGGCCCCACATGATGCTTTAGACACAGTGCTGTTTCTAAGACTCTGCTTTTGTTTACTGGTATTCTGTCCCCCCTGCCTTGCTCTCCACTGGCACCAATTTTTACAACTTACATTTCTAGTTTAATGACTCAAAAGTCTAGATAAAAATATGACTTACCCAGCTCAGTCCATGTGCGTACTTTGGTACAGTTGTTGGTATTAAAATCATTTTCCTGTTGTTACAATGATAACTTCTAAGAGAAATCTGGTTTGTTTTGGCACTGTGGAGTCAAACTTCAGAGCACATGGGGCAGTATATACTTGTGTATCAAAGGAAAAGTGGTTTCTTTTTAAGGGCCAGTTGTGAGTAACTGGTGGAAACTCCCAGAATGCTGTTTTGAGAAGGGGGTAAGGGTTTGAGTTAAAGTGTCATGGTAGAGAGACAGCACCCACCACAGGTGTAGGTGGCAAAGTAAAGCCATATGCTCACCTTCTTAGGCAATACCCTCAATCTACCAATGAAGGAACTGAGCCTTGGTAAAGGCAATTTTTTAACACATGGACATTTATTGAGGCCTACTATACACTGGGCAGTTTACCGTGGAATATAAGTGTCCCCTTAGCCTAGATGCCACCATATTAGGAAGAAAAAGCATCACAGTCCATATGACAGAAAGTGCTTTTACATTTCTGTTTTCTCTTGTGTACTGGAAAGAAGCAAAACACACTCATGCATTTATCTCCAGCTTACCCACTCAGCACACAAGTTGAATGTTGATTTCTTAACCTGACAATCTGAACATAGTTACTTTTCATGTCTTTTGATTTGCACACGCATTGCACTTCTCCTCAGGATTAATTCACTCACACTTTCAAATAAGAATATCTCTCATCCAGATGGCATTCCTAGACCTAGATGACTAATATTGAGTCTTTTGAATCTCAGAATAAGCAGGGCTAATTCACAAATTTGTTCGCTTTTCTTCCTCAACCTCAAAACATCCTGTAGACATTTAAGTCTCCGATATTTTACATGTTCACATCACCAGGGTGCTTTTAGCTTGGATATTAAATAGTCCTGTGCAGATGGTAAAAGAATTCTGGCTTTAACTGTAACTTTTAGATGCTTTAATAGGCATGTCCTGGGTATATAGTAATGAGATTAATGAAGCATCTGGAATTATTCCTTGTGTCCATGAAATTTAGGTGGATCTGGTTAGATGGATCCATTCCAGCTCTCTGAGGGGAAAGAATTCTTCAAAAGATGCACACCTCAGCTTAGACTCTGTCTGTCACCTGCTGTGTGATGTTGGGTAAGTCATACATCATTTCTTTTCTTTACCTATAAGAATTGTAATGAAGCCTACCTCTTAGAGACTAGCATGAAAATTAATTCAATATTGTCATGAAGATCACACTTGATGGCTTCTCATCTGTTTTGGTTATCTGTTGTTATGTAACAAGGGACCTTCACAAATTCATAAATTAAAACAATACCATGTCATTGTCTTTTGTGACTCTGTGGGTTGACTGGATTGGCCTGGGTGGGTCGCCTCCTTCTTGTGTGTTGACTAGAACCACCTGGAAGTGCAAATGTTCTAGTGTGCTCACCGTGGCCTGCTCACAATGGCTCCCTTGCGTCCTGGGCTGTCAGTTGATGCTGCTGTCAGCTGGAAGCCCTGGGGGCTGTTAACCAGCTCACCCTGATTCTTCATGCTATCCCTCCATGGGAGATGGCAGAGAGTTCTCAGAGGGGTGTTTCCAGTGCTCGAAGAAGAAGGAAGCACAAGGCAACAGGCCATGTGCGACCTGGACTTGTGAGTCCCATGATGGTGACTCACTATATTCTACCATCAAAGCTCCCACTCCGCCAGCTCAGGTACAAGGGGATGGGAAATTACTCCAGCTCTTGAAGAGAGGAATGATACATGTGAACCTGGAAAGAAGGAATTGTTGGAGTCCCTCCTGGATGCTGACTGTCATTTTGTTACATGGTGTATATAATACGGTCCAAAATCCTCATCATGCTTTGCTAGGATCAGTCCTCATCCCCCACCAACTTCACCCTCCCTTCTCCTCTCCCTCTTCTCTCACCACACTCACCACTTTGTTCTTCCTTAACAGCAAGTCTTTCTCTCACCTTAGGATCTCAAAACTTATTGTTTTCTTTTTCTGAAATGTTCTTGCCCTAGATCAGTGATTTTCAACTGGCAGGCTGTGGTATACTGGTATGACATGAGAGGATCTTAGGTGTGCTGTGAAAATTTTAAAAGATCTTTAATTAAATTATTTTTTGAAAGAAGTTCAAAGTACAGTAAGCATTTTTTTTTTTTTTTTACTCTTTGTTTTTGATCAATGTAATTTAAGTGTGTGGCTGAAGTTTAACTATAGGTTCAAACATGCCTTGAGATAAAAAAGGTTGAACAACACTGCTCTGGATCTTAGGCTAGCTGTGTAACTTCATTTAGGTTTCTACTCAATACCTTCTCAAATCCTCCATGACCATCTCATCAAACAGTATCATTCACAACACTTCTATCCTATGGTTTTAGTTGTTTTTTTTGTTTGTTTTTTTTTAGTTTTCCTCTGATTCTCTTAGTTTCTTTAAAACACTCTGGAATGAAGATGTGTGAGATAATTGAAGACTTTAGTTTTCTTCTCTTATCAATATATGTCATTCTATTTTTTTTTTTGCTTATTATCTGTCTTTCCCACTAAAATATAAGCTCTATGAGGGACTTGGTCTTATTTACTAAATATTTCTGGTGTCTGGACCTTGTCTTAACATAGTAGATTCTAGTGTGGGAGTGTACATACATATATTGAATGAAATGAATGAATGAATGAAATGAATGAATTTGAAAGAGCTTTATAAATTGTCTAGAGAATTGTTTATATTGTTGGATAAAGACATAGTTCACTATCTAGTAGATTCATTCCTATTATTCAGAAAACATTTAATGCATACATACTATATGTAATATTCTGTGTTAATGAATTGTTACTTAAAGAGTTAACATGGATTATAGCACTTAAATTACAAGATTTTTTTTAGATCACATTGAAAATGACAGTGAGGTCTGAGTTTTATTCTCTCTGAGGGTTTTGGCTGAACTGTACTCTACAGATTAGACTTTTAAACACTCATTTCTTTTTTTTTAATATTTCAGTTTGATACAGATATTTGTACAGGGGGTATAGATAATTAGGTTATATTGTTTGCATTTGTTAGTAGAGTCCAAGTTGTAGTTGTGCCCCTCACCCAGGAGGTGTATTGTGCACCCTGACATTGTGCCTGTTAGGTGAGAGCTCACCAAACTCCTGCTTCCTCCCTTTTCCCCCTTGCTGCTCCCCACAACCTCTAACTTGATTTAATTGTGTTTTTCTCTTATGTGTGTGTGTGTATTTGTTCATCTTCTGGTTTCCTATTAGTATTGAATACATTAGATACTTGCTTTTCTGTTCTTGTGATACTTTCCTAAGCAGAATGTTTTCCAACTCCATCCAGATTAAACTTTCATTTCAACCTTGTGTGATTATATATCAGTAATCATCCTTTGTAATCAAATGCCTGAGTGCAGTTGTAGCTATACATATAACCCTGAAGTGGCAGGGAGAAACTACAACTCACTGAATATCTGCTATGCCCCGTGCATCTTTTGTAGCCTATCTCATCTTATCAGCACCACAGCACTGTCAATTAGAACTTGTGACCTACAGCTTACAAATAAGGAAACTGAGCCTTAGATTGCCTTGATTCTCCCATTTCTCTAGTGACTAGTATAGCACTTGGCAAAGAAGGGCTCAATATATATTTGTTAAACACTAACCAAAAAATCCAAATTAACATCTAAAAACATCTCCTAGAGAACAACAGACCTGATTTTGAATCCAGGTTGATGAGCTCCAAATTATTTTCACCAGTCCCAGAACTAGCACTAGTAGTCTTAGCAGTGTCCATTTTAAGTCTAAAAATTGGAGAAGAAAAATCTTGGGGATGAGATTTATAGATCCATTTGAAAGTGGATGAAGGCAGGAAATAAGATGATTATTCTAACTGACAACATTTTATATTAAATGCTACAGTTGTTTCGACGTGGAACATCTGTTTAACATCCCATGGAAAATAAAACTTTTCCTCTGACATTTTTGGCTCTTGAGTCTCCTAGAATATGCTGGGTGATCTACATCCTTTGAATATTAATGAACTAAATTAGCTCAAAAAATGCCCTACTGTGTCTCAACTCCAGGAACCAACATGACTCATTAGACTCCTGTTGATTGGAAATGTTAAAGTGTATTTTCTTTCTTTTCATTTTAATTAAGTAAATTTGACAGGCTTTCTTGATTCCCAATTGGCCAAAACTTTCAAAGTGAAGCATAAAATGGCACCCTCTTCTAAAAAAAGCCTGGCTGACTATGCTGTACTTTATTATTTGTTGAAGGATCCCATGAAGCAATCAGTAAGTTTTAAGACAAATAGAGTCCAAAGATTATGCTCTAGAGATAAAAAGTGGCAGGGGGGTGGATGGGAGATACTTCCAACATGACACAAAGACGTGGATATAGCAATTGCAAATTGGGTCGAGTTAGTTTCCTGAGTATCTCAATACTATGTAAGCAGTAAGCACTGTTTTAATTCTCTACCACCCAGCTGAGCCAGACTGCAGTCATGCCAGGGAACTTAATTTTTTCATCCAAATGGATTAATGCATAGTTATAGAGACCCTGTGAGAGATCATAGCTGAGGACCTTATCATCCAAGCTACAAGGAGCCAAGAAAGACATATACTTTGATTTATTTCTTCTGTTTGCAGCATCACATAAAAACATCCTAATCTTAAATTGTACCATTCTATTGTCAGTTTATAACCACCATACCTTCTGAGAGTGCAATGAACAGCAACAAGACATGAAGAACTGGAGCAGGACAACTTGGAGACAGAGAGGAAAAAGGACAGCAACTTGTCTTCCTCTGAACTTCCTTCCTACATAGTGCCGTCTTCTCTTCTGTTAATGTAAGTGTTAGAGAGCTTCCAGTAAAACTGAACTATAAATTCAGTAATATAGTTTTCTGCTTTTAAGGCATTATTATCCCCATTTACAGACGATTTAACTATGCCAAAAAGGATAGAAGGAACTGAGTCAATGTCATAATAACTAGTAGATTAAAATATATTGGAACTTTGGTCTCAATAAAATAAGCCAAGCACAGAAAGAAAAATATCACATTGTTCAGAGTCATATGTGGGATCTGAAAAAGTGCATCTCATGCAGATAGAGGATAGAATGGTCATTACCAGAGACTAGGAAGGGTTAGGGGGTGGAGAATGAAGATATATTGATTAATGGGTACAAATATAATATAATTGCACAGAAGAAGCAAGACCTTATGTTCAGTAGTTTGCTATAACTAACAATAATCTACTGGACATTTAAAAATAGCTAGAAGAAAATAATTCAAACTTTCTGTTGTAGTGGATATCCCAATTATCCTGATTTGATCTTTATACATTATGTGAATGTATTAAAATATCACATGTAAGGCAATGAAGACAGCCAACCACAGACCACCTACACTTGTGAGCCAAAAGAAAGTTTGAAGTTATTATTTAGGAAACAGCAAGAAAAACCCTAATATGGTTTTCTTTTAGCATTATTGAATAAGTGCTTCTGACCTGATGCTGTTCTACCTTTGCCTATTACT
>CAUYON010203672.1:0-16936 GCA_963573935.1 Arctocebus calabarensis | reverse complement strand
ACATTCCATAACTCAGCTTCTATCACATGTCCTAAACTGTGCTAGCACTTATTTTTATTTTTTTATTGTCTTGATTATTAAATCATAGCTGTGTACAAAACTGCAATCAAGGGGTACAATGTGCTGGTTTCATATACCATCTGAACTATTTTCATCAAACGGATTAACATAGCCTTCCTGGCATTTTCTCAGTTATTATATGAAGACATTTGTATTCTGCATTTAGTAAGGCTTGCCTGTACCCTTCTAAGATGCACCGTAGGAGTGGCCCCACCAATTATCCTCCCTCCACCTCAACCTCCCCCCTCCCTGCCCTACCCTTTCCCCGTCCCCATATTCTTGTGTTATATTTGGGTTATACCCTTCATACGACAGCTATAAATTAGCTTCATAGTAAGGCTGAGTACATTGGTTACTTTTTCTTCCATTCTTGAGATATATTTGCTAGGAAGAATATGTTCCAGCTCCATCCATGTAAACATGAAAGAGGTAAAGTCTCCATCTTTCTTTAAGGCTGCGTAATATTCCATGGTATACATGTACCACAATATTAATCCATTCGTGGATTGATGAGCACTTAGGTTTCTTCCATGACTTAGCAATTATGAATTGGGCTGCAATAAAGATTCTGGTACAGATGTCTTTGTTATAATGTGATTTTTGGTCTTCTGTGTATATACCTAGTAAAAGAATTATAGGATCAAATGTCAGGTCAATTTTTAGATCTCTAAGTATTCTCCAAACATCCTTCCACAAGGAACGTATTAGGTGTGCATTTCCGCCAGTAGTGTACAAGTGTTCCCTTTTCTCCACATCCATGCCAACATCTCTGGTTTTGGGATTTTGTTATGTAGGCTAATCTTACTGGAGTTAGATGATATCTCAAAGTAGTTTTGATTTGCATTTCTCTGATGATTAAGGATGGTGAGCATTTTTTCATGTGTCTGTAGGCCATGCACCTGTCTTCCTCAGAGAAGTCTCTCTTCAAGTCTTTTGCCCATCCTGAGATGGGATCACTTGTTCTTTTCTTGCTAATACATTTGAGTTCTCTGTGGGTTCTGGTTGTCAAACATTTGTCGGAGGCATACCTTTAGAGAGTGACAGTTGGAAACACAACTAGTCCCCTCAGATTTTATTTCAGATGTTCTATTCCCTTCTCAAGTCATATCCCCCAGGGAAAAGGGTAACCTCAAAATAAGGAATCATCAGTCAACCTGAAAACCCCCATCAGGCCTCTGTATGTAAGTGAAGGCTTCTGAGGATGATAGGCAGGAAGCAATCTTATTCCAAACCTGACTCTTAGCACACCTGCATGATATAATTACTGCTAACTTAAGCTGACAAATGGCCTCTCCAATGGATGTCCTTTTCTTCCAGAAGTGTGTTTTGACTCTGTTGATGTTTTTCTGTGAATTAGAATGGATCAGAAAGAATAACATCAGAAGAAAGAGGGATATCAAGACATTCTTATGGCTCTTTCTGTCTGCCATTGGTCAAAGTGAGGTGAGATGTGGGTTTAAAGGTTTGTCCCACATAAACTTCTCATTCTGGCTAATCTAAGTACAGAGATGATGCTTACATTGAGACAGTGGGAAAAGGTCATGTCTCTTTTCTCCACTTGGGTGGGCAGAAAAGAAGAGTGTCAGTGATGACCACCCTTAGATTTTGTCCATCTCCTTTGAATCCGCTGCTCAGATGGTCTCTGAACTCTTGATCACCCAGCAATCAGGTTCAGGCAAGCAAATTATGTAGGATCTTTGAAGACTGAAGAGAACTAATTAAGTTCCAAAGCATTTGTTTTAGAAAATGTTGTTTTATCATAATACCATGTGCCAATTCTTATTGTCTGACTATGGCTTCCTTGCCTAGAAAGTTGAGAAGTACTCTTGAGCTGAATCTGGGTTCCAGGGTAAGAATGACATGGTCAAGGTACAGGTACAGGTAGAAGTAATGAAGTAACAGCTTGTGTGGGGCACTTTTCCATCTTAAAACTGCTGTATTTCTCATTTTACCTATTCATTGAAAATAATCTTGCATTCATCTGCATCATCACCCTTTAAAGATGTGATATTATCCCTATTTTTGGAAGAGAATGCTATTTACTTTCGTGCATTATTTCCAGATTTGGAAAGCCACAAAAATTTTGAGACATATCCCCTGTGTGATCAAGATTATTTAAAAGTCAAAATTAATAATAACAGATGCTCTAAAGGAAAAATTAAGTAAAATGAGGTGATGTGTAGAGAGAGTGAGTTGTAGCCCGAGCAGGATTATAGGAGACAAGACTTATGCAGTGATGTTTTCTTAGAGTCTTAAGGTGGCTCTAGACCTTGCTATAGTGGAAAGGCTGCCCAGATGCTGCACTCTCAAGTGGGATGGAGGGATGAAAGATTAGAAAGGCGCAGCAGCAACTCAGCAGGCACTTACTTTAAGCATTGCCATATGGAATTAAAATCCTCACACATTCTCTCATTCTGTATAAGAAAATCAAAGAATTTGCTACAATTCATCCTCTTAGAACTAGTCTGTAGCTAAGAATCCCCAAGGGTCTAGGAATGTCTCAGCCAAAGGGAATGGTTTAAACTTCCCTGTGAAGTGACAGCATGCCAACTCAGTAGGGTTGCTATGCTCTTGCAGAATTAAAGGTGATAAAAAACTGCATGAAGGACTACTTCCCTGGTTCAGAACTACGGATTTCTTTACCGAAGCAAAAAGAAAGTGGGGTTTCCATCTCAAGCTATGCCACCAGGTAAGAGCTGTAGAGAATCTTGAGTAACTGTATTTTTCCTGACAATGAGTAAGTAATAAAAATTTGATTTAAATTATAGCCCAAGAATAAGGGTAAGGGGGAGAGGGAGGAGAGGGGAAAGGATGGGTGGAGTGTAATTGGTGGGACCATACCTATGGTGCATCTTACAAGGGTACATAAATTTACTAGGTGTAGAATATAAATGTCTTAAGACAATAACTAAGAAAATGCTGAGAAGGCTATGTTAACCAGTTGGATGAAAATATTTCAAATTGTATATAAAACCAGTACACTGTACCCCATGATTGCATTAATGTACACAGCTATGATTTAATAAAAAAAAACAATTATACAAGCATTATTCCTAGTAAAGAAACAGAATTAGATCATCTCCGCTTTCCCATATCATTAAGCTAAGGAAATTTACCTCTCCTTCCACCATTGCTCAAATCGCCCCTATCCATAATAACCAAAATTTGTATACCCAATTTTCTTTTGGATTACCTTGAATACACTCTAAAAATATAGGTCAGGGGCAAATTTCATCTATTCCCAAATGAATTTTATATTATTTATTTAATAAATTGATGAGATTTCCTTAGTTTTTGCATCTGAAAAACACGGCCAATGAATCCATCCTTCTGTGATTTCTGTTCACCAGAAAGCACGGTAGGAGATGGAGTGTGATGTGCTTAGCTGATTTTAAATAAAGAGTCAATCCTAAAAGTTCATCATTGAGAACCTTATTTTTTTTATATTTGTTAAGTGACTTGATTTTTTTTCCTTTCTTTTTTTAAAATTCAGATTAATATAAAGGTAGAAATGTTTAGATTACATTGTTTATATTTCTAAGGTGAAGTTCAACCTGTACTTGAAGCTTCATCCAGGGGGCATGCTGAACACCATCACACTGTGCACCTTAGCTGAGATCCTACCAATCCCTGCCCTCCCTCCTCCCCTATTCCCTCTCCCTCTTCTATCTTCTCTTTCACTATACTTGTGTTTTTCTTTCTGTGTGGGCATGTAGTTGTTAATATATTAGATTCATGTTAGTATTGATTACATTCAATACTGTTTTTTCCATTCTTGAGATACTTTACTGAAAAGAATGTGTTTCAACTCCATCCAGGTAAACCAAAAAGATGTAAACTTCAGTGACAATAACTCTATAATATAATGGCAACATTTCATTTTCGTAAATATAGTATGCCAAGAAAATCTTTAATGATTGAGAATTATAATTGTCTAAGGGTAAATATATTGCCAATAGAACATAATGTCATGAACACTTTGTGAGTTTTTTATAATGATTACATGAGATAAGGTGTTTAATGCACTTTGCTGGTACAGTCATTAAGGAACATAGCTTGGAGGTTCCTCAAAAATTAAAAACAGAACTACTATATGGTCCAGCAATGCCACTTCTGGGTATTTATCCAAAGGAAATGAAATTAGTGCCTCCAAGATACTTCTCCATACCTGTGTTCATTGTGGCTTTACTCATAATAGCCAAGTATGGAAACAACATAGCACTTGTCAAAAGATGAACAGATAAAGAAAATGTGACATACAGATGTATACACACACAGTGGAATGTTATTCACTCTTGAAAAGAAGGAAATCCTGCCATTTGCAATAACATGGATGAATCTGAAAGACATCATGCTAAGGGAAGTAAGGACAGAAGGACCAGTATCTCTGGTTCTAAGTGCAGTAAGCCCAAGACAGAAGGACAGTACCTCTAGGTCTTGGTTCTACATGGACTCTAGTCAAGCTCATAGAAACACAGACTAGAGTGGTGATTGGCAGAGATTAGGTAGTGGGGGAAATGGGGAGATGTTGGTGAGAGGTATAAATAACAAAGCACATTACTTGACTCCTGGTTGCTAGTTAGTACTCAGGAAATATTTATTATTGTAATTATCAATTCTTTTATCCAAGAAGGTGTATGAAATTGGGTTGAACGTGAAATAAATACAGAACCTTCCAAGGATGTGTATTTTGAAGTAAATTTCTTGCTTAAACTTGTTTTTGACAAACTTTACCTCTTTCTTTTAATGCACAGAGAAACATGCTTATGCTTAACTGAGGATTCTGGATTGCTGGGTCTAGTTAGTAGAGATTTTACTGTACCTTCTCCACAGATGGGACAGGTGTTAGATGTCTGAGCCACCAAATATGCTACCACCTCATGTGTGTACTTTCTAAGAGAAATATAAAAGTCTTGGAAATTAAAGTTTCTGCCCTTCCTGGTCTTTCATTCCAGGATTTTACAGAACTAAGGACTACTAACTAGTTGAAGGAAAGATGGTTTGGAATTTCAGAGATTCATATTTCACTTCACTATTTCTAATAACAAAAGAGGTGTAGGCTAGCATTGGGGTTTGCAGATGTATTTCTTTGAAAATGGTTGGTATATAGGTATTCATCAAGTATCCTCTATTTGCTAAGTCGACACTGTGCTGGATGCTTTTGTAAACATAGGAATCATGCGTCAACCCCCAAGTAATCTAGTTGGATAAACAAGAAGAATTCATATAACATAATTCAGAGGCCAAAGAAGTAATACATCCTAATATTATAGTTAGCAATGATATATTGAATATTTCAAAATAGCTATAAGAGAAGATTTGAAATGCTCTCAACACAAAGAAAGGATAAATGTTAGTTAGAAGTGATGGATATTCTAAATACCCTGACTTGATCCTTACACACTTTACACATGTATCAAAATATCACATGCCCTCCATATATGTGCACAAATATTATGTATCAACAAAAAAATATGGGGAAGGGAAATTAATTTTCTCCTTTGGAGCTACAGGGGAGAGAAGTTAGAAAGTTTAGACAATAAAAAATCTCTTAAAGTAAAAAAATACCTCAAAATCAATCAATCAAACAATGAGAGGCCAAATAAAACAATACTTTTTTAAGTACCATGGATGGTTCTGGTAGAAAGTCAGAGGAAGAATAGGACAGTGAGGGCTGGGTAGATTGTTCTGGAAAGCTTCTTGTGGGAGGTGGCAATTGGAAAGTGGGAGCCAGTGGGAATCTCAGGTCCTGGGAACAGTGTAGTGTGGACAAGGCCTGCGGGAAATGAGACACCTTGGAATAGCAGCTACCCAACCTCAGGAGAAGTGAGAAGGCTTGGGAGAGTGTTAGGAGAAATTGCATCTCAAATTTTCCAAATACACATTCTTGGCTTTTGGTATTGCATATGTGTATGCATGTGTGCGTGTGTATGTGTGTGTGTACACATTGTTTATGTTAATGCAAAGTTGTTACAAAAACATAATTCAAATTTGAAAATTGTTTTGAGGAAAGGAAGACAACATATGTGATAGCACATAAAGTACTCCAATCATGTTTGTGCTTTCATTTTTTCTTTCTCGTGTCTTTTTATGATAAGAAAGGGCTGGCAAGCCATGGGTAATTGAAAGCCACAGAAAATTATCAAATGTAATTTTAGCCACACGGTTTCACTGGCTTTCCCATTATTCTTTACCCCAGCTGAACAAACAAAGTAATTTAACTTACTGGCATTTTTCCTATTGGCTGAACTCCCCCACTATATATGTTAAACAAACAAACAAAATAAAATGGTTTAAAACAGGTATTCAAAAAGGAGAATTGAACCAGATAGCCTGATCCTTCTGTGAACCTGTTCTATCACTCCTGTGTTTAATTTGGGGGGGGGGGTCCCTGAATTTTTTTTGTTCCAGAGATGGCCAGAGAAGTGATAGCAACCCATTGAGATCATTGGATGCTTAATTCACTTGCACTTACTTGAAAAGTGGGGTATGTTCACATGAATGGTAAAGCTTAAGTAAACTAATCAGGGCCAAACTGCTGAATATGTTAGGTGGTGCTGTATACTTGAATAGATAAATGCTATTTGAAGGTGAATTTCTGTGATATTTCATCAATGGAGTTGATTAGCTCAGTTCATTAAGATATAGTGTTAATGAGTCAATGACAAATCTGGCTTCCACTTAGCATTAAAGAATAGGGTTTTGCTTGTTTGTTTGTTTTATGTTAGTTTAATAGGACAAAGATAGCTTCAGTTAGCAAAGTGGCAAACGTGTCTTCTGTGACACTAAATGAGTGATAAAATAGATGGGATGGCTTAATGGAGACTAGTGGGCATTACTGGACAAAATGTAATACGTGATATGTGTTGTTCATGATTAATTTTGGACGCGTTAAGAGTATTACATTCACATACCAAAAGTGGCATAGTATTATTTATAGCTTTGCTGATGCTTTTAAAGATGTAGTCTTCAGGCCACTGGTCGGTTTTCTGATAAGCTCTGAAACTACTGCCTTTTATTCTTAGTACTTAGAGCACTACAGACAGCCCTAACTTGTACAGAAGTTATGGTCCATATTTTATGGTATCCCTGGTGTCTTTCCTTTACCATGGAATAAGCAGTGTTGTAAATAGCAGTTAGTCTGTCAGACTAGCACACAAAAGACTGTTTAATAGATGGGAGTCAAATATGTATTTGTTGAATAAATAAACAGCTCTATTCACTTGCGTTCTGTGTTCTTAAATCAAGGGCTCATGTGATACAAGACAGAGAAGGTAAGTATTTCCTCTTTCTTTTCAGGGAGATAAAGTTCGACATGTATAATATTTTATGACAAATGACAAGTCATGCTCCTACTCCTAAAGCCTTTTTTGCCCTCGCTTCAAGTTTCTTTATTGTCACCACTTCACTTTGGGTGAGCTCAGGAGAACTCTGTCCATTTTACTTGTTCCACAGTTATTTTCTCTTCTCTGCCTCTTCTCTATCAAAATTCACTTCTTCTCTAAAACCATTGTGATTATATATTAGAAAGAGTAGACTTAGATACATATATTCACATTATGTTGTGACTGACCAATAACACCATAACTACACTAAATCATTCAGTCTTTTAGAAAAAGGATGTTGGCTGGGCTCAGCGGTTCACACCTGAAATCCTAGCACTCTAGAAGGCTGAAGAGGGAGGATCCCTGGGCAAGAGCAAGACCTTATTTTTACTAAAAATAGAGAAAATTTGGCTAGGTATTGTGGTGGGTGCCTGTAGTCCCAGTACTCAGGAGATGGAGGCAGGAAGATCACTTGAACCCAGGAGGCTGAGGTTGCTGTGAGTTAGGCTTACATCAGGGCACTCTAGCCTGGGAAACAGGATGAAAATACATAAGTTTAAAGATTTTTTTTAAGGTGATTATTGACTTAAGTAGATAGTCAAAGTCATGGAAATAAGGAGAGGCAGAAATTTCCAAGCAGTGTATAATAGACCTGGGTTAGGAGAGGAAACCATGTTTAATAGAAAGTTTTGTCTTTCAGCATATCAGCCTGTCCCTGTAAGCCTTCCCTTTGTATCTGCTCAAAATAACTTTCATAGACTATGTTGAAATCTAACTGCTTTCCCATGCTACTTCCTATCTTGCATGTCTTACTAATACCTGTGAATAAGATCATAGTCATAATATCAACTTTATTTTCATACTCTCTATGTTCTTCTTGAGATACTGGACATGATAAGTGTTACTTTTTCTTTCTTTTCCAACATCCTACAAGGATCAGTTCTTTATTATTTTTATTTTTATTTTATTTCAGATTAATACAGAGGTACACATGATTAGTGAGTAGGTTACATTGTTTGTGTTTTTTAGGTAAAGGTCAAGTTGTAGTTGAGCCCTTAACCCAAGGGGTGTTCCATATACTGTTACATGATGTACCTTAGGTGGCAGCCTGCCAATCACCTTCCCTTCCTCCTTTCCCTCCTCTCTGCCCTCCCCCACTTGAATTTAGTTTTTCTCTCTTGTGGGCATATAGTTATTTATCTACTGGCTTCATATTAGTATTGAGAACATTAGATACTTGCTTTTCCATTCTTCTGATACTTTACTAAGAATAATGTGCTTCAACTTCACTCAAGTTAATACAAAAATGGGGACAGAGGAGGTGAGACTCTTGCTCTTTGCTAATGATACGCTATTCTACTTAGAAAACCCCAGAGACTCAACCACAAGGCTCCTGGAAGCAATCAATAAATACAGTAAAGTCTTGGGATACAAAATCAATGTCCAGAAATCAGTGGCCTTCACATATGCTATTACCAGCCTTAGTTCTTTAAAGGCCAAGTGGTCCACAAATACCACTGGGTAACAATACTGCCCATCTCAGATGTCAGCCCCAGAACACAGTCCTCTTTAGTCTTTAGGCTTCAGTTTCTTCATCTATAAAATGCAGAAAATATTAGAACTTAAATAATGGAATTGTTGTGAGGTTTGAATGAGAGAAGACAGATTAAGTTCTTACATGTTGCCTAATACATAGTAAAAATACAGCGAGTGAAAAACAGTTCATGTTGTTGTTGTCATTGTATTTTTGTCCTCCTCTGCCATCATCTCCCTGGCTCTTAGATCTCCATGTTTCTGCAACTAGTTTCTTTCACATTTGTGGGTAGGGGGTGCACAGTTCAAGTCCTCCCAAGATTTCATTTATTGTCTGCTACCAGTCCCCAGACCATTGCCCAGTGTAGCACATCAACAGGGTTTTCAGTGAAGGTCTGTAAGGTCACTTTGCCAAATCCAAGTCTGCCCATAGCTTCAGAATGCCCTTTCCCACAGCAATTCCAGCTTCTCCCTTGGCTATTTTCTGGTGCCATCTAGTACCCTGGATGCCATGGCAGTCTCTAGTTTCTAAAAATGGCAGTTCATCCAGAAACTCCCAGGGTAGCTTCTACCAGGCCAAAAGCATGCTAGTAAATAATGCCTTAGCCATAGGACATGAGGAAACTATCCCAGTGAGAGAGGTTGTCTCTCTTCTGGCACACACATTCCCAGCCCTACGTGATTTATGACTAGGCATGACTCTCAAAACATCTGTCTCTATGACCTATCACTTTCATGACCCCTCTACCATGCACACAATTTATTGAATTCTGTATCCAAGATGATTCAGGCAAGAAAATCACAATATTTTGGCCTTGTTCCCACTTAGACTAACATATAGTTTAGTGTTGTTTTTTTTTTTATGTTTGTTACTTTTATAAGATGAAAATTGCCTAGCAAATTGGCAAACATATGTGTTCTGTAACATTAATGAATGATAAGATAGACTAGATGACTTAATAGAGACTAATAGGCATTATTGGACAAAAATGTAATGTCCTACTGAGGGCCAGCTTCCTGAAGAGTTCATCAGGGCAGAGGATCAGATGCAAATCATCATACATGGCTCTTCTACTTCCTTGTCATGTTTGAACTTTCTCTAGAATCTGAGCAGTTACATTTTTCCTTTTGTTTTAATTTTAAGGTTTTAAAATTATTTTCTTTATACAATGTGCCCCATAAGTTGTAAATCAATAGCATTCTTTGATTCTCTCATTCATATCCACACATGAGTATCCTTTATTATAGGATTTCAAATCATGTTCTAGAAGTCCATATTCACTTAATATTGCATAGCCAGCATTTCCTCCTCCTGAATCATCTTTCTCCAAGGGTCCAAATAGCACTTAAGTTCTCAATCCTATTTTTTTTTTAACCTGAGATTTTAGAACCTATAAGAACTTTCCTCATTTTAATTAGTGGTGTAATTTGAGTCCACTAGAATCACAAGCAGGGGGCATGTGTCTGCCATGAAGCTTTGAAGTTTAATATCTTTATCAAATCTCAATACCAAGATAAAAGAAAAGAGTTTTTAAAAAGTGTAGCCATATGTAATTATAGGAGTAGTGTAGGGCAGAAATAAAAATAAACAGAAACATACACACACACACAGAAATGGTCTTTTTAATCACAATGAGCCTGAGTTCTAAAGGCAGATAAAGGAGTTAGGGTGCCAGGGAAAATAAGAACAAAACTTTGGAAAGAATGAGCAAGTGTTTTCCTTAAGACCCTCTAAATACTTTTTGTTTTTATTTTATATCTATAGGCACAAGTCCCATTTCTGAGAAGCAATGTAGCATAACCCTAGCAAAGTACCATCTATATAATAGTAATTCATGAAGCATGTATTGAGTAAATTGATTATTCATATTAACAAAGTAAATTTTATTATTATTGCTTAAAAATAGCAGTCAAAATAAAGCTTTTAGGCTTCATAAAAGGCATCAGAACAGTACCAAGAGCTCTGTACAGAATGCAACATAGCTTTTCCATTATGACTGTCTCCTCCTCATCCTGTCTACCTTGATGGGCTATAATAAAGGAGGGGCAAAGACATTTTTAAAACGTCTCTGTGAATCTGTGGACATATTTTTAAAACTCATGAAGTCAAATTCTCCAAGGAACTGCAAGTATGGAAATTGCCACTGATGTGACTGAGTGGTAAGATGTGAAAGCAGCCTTCATAACATAAAAGTACAGTGGAATGACTGATCATGTATTAAGTGTATACATTTATTTGCACTAATTAGTATTTGCATGTTTTTATTATTCATCTCATCTATAATCTCCTAAATTGCATGGATAAGACCTTATCTGTTTAGAGTCATGTATAAAAGACCAACTCAGTATGACAAAGTGAAGTCACTATCTAGTCACTGATGGGGCAGCTTAGTCACTGTTTCTAAGAAAACTCTAGTCAAAATCTAGGAAAATGACTTATATAGTTTCTAAGGAAACAAAGGCAAAGTAGACAAATTTCACAGCATATTCATTCAGCATTCTTTGCTCTCTGAGTGACACCTCACTACTCTCTTTTTCAGGGGCTCATAGTGATCAGATATTGACTATCCCCATCAAAATCTCTTATCCAAATTCTCATTTACAAAAGCAGAAGTGTGAAATATTAACCCTTCCAGAGATAGCCCTTCTTTATTTATGAATCAAGGCTTCAGCTAAGGAAGAAAGTCCTAAGCGAGGGAATTTTAGCCATCAACCTTAAGGGAAAAGGATGATTTTAGGTGATATCCACTAAGGGCCTCTGTGTACATCTAAAATCACACCACCAAGTCCATTATATCCTACGACATGTTAGTTTTTAGATTTAAAATAGAATAATCAAGAAGAAGTCCACCTATCCCCGTCTATGGCTTTGGATGGTTTAGAAGTAGACTGTCAAAGGTCAGATCTCAGCTCTGTGATTTCCATGCTGTGTGACTACGAGGAAGTCATTCACTGTCCTGCGGCTCAGATACTTCATCTGTTAAGTAAACAGTACCAATCTCATAGAACCTATGAGATTTACTATAAATAAGGCTTTTATGGAAATTCCTAGCATAGAGTAAGCACATAATAAATGTTAGCAACTTTCACAACAGAGACGATGGAATTCTCCTACTGAATAACTGAACTCGTGTTCCACAGTCACCTCATCAAAGCAACTTCCTGCTGAAATTGAATTAACATTTTACCTTTGTGCGAGCACCAATAGTGTGAGTAGAAAAAATAGAAGACTTAGAGATGTTTTCAATTTAAATCTGGAGGTTGACAAAGGTGAAGCAACGCTTACCTTTAGTAATTAGAGATATAAACATTCTTCCATTTTTCCCAAGAGACAATGTGGTCTTGGCCTGCTAGAAATGATCTCTTTTTCTTAGTCCTTTCTCTAAGAAGGTGACACTATAAGAATCCCCAGCCTGTTAGACCCATGCTTGGCTCCTAAGGACCATGCCGGCTTTGGTGGTTAAAATTAAGGGGTGGGGGGGGACAGGACCATAATTACCCTTCCTTACCTCAGCACCAAATATAGAGACTGTTTACCAAACAGTTATATTATTGCTGTTAGTATAATTATTTATAACATAGTTTATAAATTTAGCAAAAACAAGTGAGTTTTGAGTCTGTAACAGTCCCCAAATAATTAGGAAAATCTTGCCTGCCAAGAGAGGGTTAAGAAAAAGTATCTTTAACCAACACCTCTCCTCTCACTTCCCTTTCTCTCTCTGTTCCCTGGGCCACAGCTAGTCAATGACTGTAAACACAAGGCAGGCCACTTCAAGGTTGCTCAGAAGCTTCACAATTTAGCAGCTGCCTTTAGCACATGCGCAACTGTCAGGACAATAAAATATTGTTCATTGCTTCTACCCCACAACCAATTAGGTCAGCTGTAAATATTGGAATTGCTTGGTAAACATGCTGGAAGATTGTGCTGACTTGTTAATATAAGTGAAAATGTAATTAGATTTATAACACTTTTTTTCCAAGCCATAATTTACAACAACAACAACAGGAGGAAAAAAATTCTCTTGCAACCTGCTGAAATATCATTATTAAAATGCACATGAAAAGTCAATTATGCCAGAGGGAGGTATTTAAGAGAAGTGAGTTTTCATACCCTGGGATTACACCATGGGGATTACATATTTCTTATGTATTTTTTCCCCAAGATCTTTGTTGCTGCCAAATGAAAGGGAACAGATATTTTACTTATTTCACTCTGAAATATTGCTGCAGATAATGCTAAGAAGTAAACCAAATAACCTGGCTCCCTGGAAACCTACTCTGTTCTCCTCAAAGCCTTAGGAAAAGCTGAGTAGGCATCATTCTTTTTTATTTATAAGCCCGTCTCCCATTAAGCAAAGATATATTCCTTAAAACATTTGGAAATCAAATATATTTTGTAAATGCTATTCTGTCTCACACTGTAAATGAGTAGATTATTATATGGAATTCTGTAGGGGCAGTCCTTACATAAAGATAAGAAATAACCCCTCATTTTCATTTTAAGATTTGAAGTTTTCTCTCCTCCAGGAGCACAGTGGGAGCATAACTCTACCCTCAGACAAGGATGGCACATAGTGACAGGATATTTGTGCGTTAGCAGCCCTGGTCCCACCAAGTGCCCTCTCTGGGCAGGAGATCTTGGTGGCTGCATTCCCCAGGCTGAGCTGGGCTGGGCTTCGTCCCACGCAGGGGCCTCTGGGTGTTGGACAAGGCTCTACCCTTCTTTCAAGGTAATCGAGGCTCTAATCCCAGTTTCAATATTTTTGTGTGTGTGTGTGCACTTTATGGCCAGGGTTTGAACCTGCCACCTTCAGTAAATGGGGCCATCGCCCTACTCCTTTGAGTCACAGGCTCCGCCCCCAGTTTCAGTCTTAACCATTCAGGTTGCTGCTCTCTGCTTTATGGTTTCCTCATAATGAATGTGGGTATTATTATATCTCATCTGCATTTAAAATGCCAATGGGAAAAGCTAGCCACAAAAAAAAAAATAAATCATAAAACAACTTATTTAGTGGGAGAGAAGCTGCCATTTTCTGTCTCAAACTTCTCCTAAAGTGTTCAGTTTAAGTAATGGAAATACACATTTTTAAGAACTGATAGTGCGTATATTGCAGATGAATTGCTCTTTGGGGAAGAGTTTGGTGCTGCCACGTAAGTGTCAATGCACAAGATAGATCATATATATTTGTGTGTGCGTATCACACACACATGCATAATTCACCAGATGCATTTGCCAATGCGCACATGTACATTACAGATACACATCGACACAGAAAGATCCAGAAGAGCCCAAAATGGGGAATGCCAAAGTTTCCAGACTTTGATTCAAAGTAGCATCTTAATCCAGTAGCTTTGTAATTGAAAACAATGCCAATGGTCTTTCCACATAAAAATGTCCAGTTTTTATTAATTTGTTGAATGGAATTATTTGTGACAGGTACATTTATATTTGTATTTTATTATTTAGTACAAGTAAAGAGCACATGAACATTTGTAGTTTATAAAATGATACTTTATGAAAATGAATTTCATGCAGATTAGCTAGATTGGCTTCAACTTAAATATTCTGTGTAGTTGGAGTCAGACAAGCCTATTGGCTGGATTTTACCCTGCTTGAAGTAACTCTGAATGCCCTGAGACCTTTCTGAATATCTCTGATTATAGCTTTTGCCCACAGCATAGGTATTCAGATGCCAAGAACATGCATAATGAGCTTCCTTTTTTCTCACTTCACTTCTGTTTTACTCCTATAAGAAACATTTGAGATGGCTCAGAGATAAAAGACTGGTAAGAATTTGCAGGACCAAGTCAAGTATCTCCTGGGCCTGCAAGGTCAGTCTTCCAGGAACCTCCTTGCCCACAGCAACTCAGAACCAACTTACATAACTCATTTGCATCACATATCCATTTGGCCCACCCAGGACAAGTTCTGAGGTAGGCAAGAAAAAAAATAATCAATGAATCCAATGGCATAAAGCCCTGACTTCTTTATATGAATTCTATCTGAGCTCCTTTACAACTAATTTGTAAGGATTTTGAAGAGCATATTTTAAAAGAAAACAGGTAAGAATCATCCTGGCTGACTTTTACTTTCCTCTGTTTTTCAAAGTAAAAACAAACCTATGTCAGAACCCTCTTGGCTAGGTGAGGTGAAATCTAGCACTTTGGGAGGCCCAGGTGAGGGTTGCTTGAGGCCAGGAGTTCAATACCAGTCTGAACAAGAGTGTTTTCTGTTTCTATAAAAAATAGAAAAATTAGCCAGGTTTGGTGACACACACCTATAGTCACAGCTACTAAGGGGGCTGAGGCAGGAAGATCACTTGAGCCCTGCAGTTTAACATTACTGTCAGCTAAGAGGATACCATGGCACTCTAGCCCAGGCAAC
Source organism: Arctocebus calabarensis (assembly GCA_963573935.1). NCBI lineage: Eukaryota > Metazoa > Chordata > Mammalia > Primates > Lorisidae > Arctocebus > Arctocebus calabarensis. The sequence continues at coordinate 1,633 of CAUYON010203672.1, read as the reverse complement.
AGAGACCTCATCTCAAAAAACAAAAATTAAAAAAGAGGACTTAGATATGTTGGGTTATTTGGGACCAGGAAGAAGGGCCAAGCAGACCATCTCTATCGAGACCAACTCCACTCGTTCTAAGGGATTGTCAGGGTCCACCTTTCCACCTACAACTGTCTTCTTTCTTTGGCTACAGGCAGGATAAAGGAAACCATTCATAATAAGGCATCCTCTCACTCTTTCACCAGATTTTCTTGTCTCAGCCTCCAGATTTGTGCAGCTGCCTCAAATTCCTTTGTCTTCCTTTATTCTCCTCCACTTTATACAGCCACTGATTCTGATTACAGCATTTTTCCAAGCCAAGAAATAAGAGAAGCAAAAATAAGAAATGAAACACCAATTATCCAGGGGGCAGGTATAGATATAGCTATAAAAACGTCACGGGACAGGAGGCTTCTCTAGCCCCTGGGCTGGGTGGTATTCCCCTGAGAATCAAGGCACCCCAGGCTGGATAGGGTGGCTAGAGGACCAAGGGAGGGTCCAAAGGAAAGGAAAACCAAAGAAAAGACCAGAGGAAAGGAAGATTAGAAAGGGAGAAGCAAGAAAGATAACCAGATTCTGGAACTTCATTACACCAAGTTACAGATTAGAATTATGAAATTAAAACTTTCCCCCAAGTACCTGATTTCTATCTGACCTATCTCTATTAAGCACACTTGGAAATCATCATCTAAAGTAAGCAAAAACAATGGGAAAAATAAATCAAACAATAAAACAATAAGCAAAATTAGTGTCTGGGAATTGCTAGCTCCTGGCTCAGCAGTCCCAGGAAGGCCTAAAACCAAGCCAGATGGCTGTGAGAGAACTTCCTCCCCCACAGTCAGTTTCCTCTGCTTGTCTCCTGAGAGTCTCTGCAATCTCCTTAGCTGAATGGCAACCCCAGTTCCAAGCTGCTATCTTCTCTTCCTGGTATCCTTGCCCCTCTCATCCACCCCCTGCAGTACAGTTTGAGGGATACATCAGAAATGAAAATGGGACAATACTGCTTCTCTTGAAAGGTTTTTTGGTGCTTTTAGGCATGAGATCAAAGTTCTTCACAATGCCTATTATCCCACAGCCCCTGCCTCTGGTGAACGTCCTCTCAACTCAGATTCTGTTATACTCTCTCACTTCTCCAAATATGTGTTAGTCTTCTTTTTCTACCTTGGGCCATGTGTGTTTACCTAGAATGTGTTTTTCCCTTCCTAAAATGTACTTTGCCTACCATTAAATAAATTCTTACTATGTTCCGAGGGTAAAAACTGAACTCTAAATACTTTGGACTACCAACATAAAAAGGACTTTGTATTTTATTAACACACCAAAAATATTCAACATCTCATTATAAGGAATGAATTTCTTTCAAACAAAAATATGTCTCTCATGTGTTCATTTTTTATAAAATATAAATATTTTGATTAATGCTCAATTGGTTGCAAGTAAGAGAAACTCTTTTTAAATAAACACAAGAAAATGTCTTTTTTTTTTTTTTTTTTTTTGTAGAGACAGAGTCTCACTTTATCGCCCTGGGTAGAGTGCCGTGGCGTCACACTGCTCACAGCAACCTCCAGCTCTTGGGCTTAAGCGATTCTCTTGCCTCAGCCTCCCTAGTAGC
>CAUYON010203671.1:0-55759 GCA_963573935.1 Arctocebus calabarensis | reverse complement strand
CATGCTGGTTTTAAATACAGTTTGAAATATTTTTATCAAACAGGTTAACATAGCCTTCATGGCATTTTCTTAGTTATTGTGTTAAGACATTTGTATTCTACATTTAGTAAATTTCACATATACCCTTGTAAGATGCACTGTGGGTGTGGTCCCACCAATCACGCTCCCTCCACCCATCTTATCCTCTCCCCTTCCTTCCGTCTCCCCTTTCCCCATATTCTTAGACTATAATTGGGTTATAGTGTGTATGGAAGCTATAACTTGGTTGCATAGGAGGGCTGAGTACATTGGATACTTTTTCTTCCATCTTTTATGACAACCTGGATACCATTCTTACAAGTGAAATGTTATAAGAGTGGAGAAACAAACAAATGTACTCAATACCAAGATGAAGTTAATTGATCAACACTTAGGCACATATGGAAATCAATCTCAATGAATTCAAGCTGTGGGGAGAGGAAGGGCAAATTCACACCAGTTGGGTACAGTGCATGCTATCAGGGTGAAGGGCACACTTACGACTTTGACTCAATCTACATAAAAAACAAGTCATGTAAACAAAATATATACTTCCTAATATTTTGAAATTTTTAAAAATGTAAAAATTTCTTTTAGCTAATCTAGCTTCTGACTGGGAAGGCAAAATCAAGAGTTGTTAGTGGAAATTTGATCTTTTCATGAAAAGAAGATCACAGATGCCTGGAAAGAAAGATGGTGTTGGCTTCCCTACTTATTATTCAAAGCAATACAGTCTTTTCAGGTAAACATAGAACCCTAGCATTTGGGAATAAGAAACTTTTTAAATAATCAAAGACATGATAAAGTCTATAAAAAGCATGAAAATTTTTATGACGAAGGAGAATGAGTATGATTGTAAAGAAAAAAGTTTTGATAAACTTTTTTGTGGGACCCTCAAAACTTTTGCTAAAGAGTAGTCTGAAATCTCTAAGACCAATTTGACATTTTATCAGAGAACACAAAATTCTAATGTAATATTTTAGAGTAAAGCATTCTTGAGCTCTGTTTTTCCCTATGAATAACCCGTTTGGAATTGAGAAAGTTTTGCCAACATTTTAAAACATTCCAATGCTTCTTTTCAATCTTATTATTTGTAGTCATTATAAATCAGGCAATAAAGTTTACTTTTTACAAAATTCCTATAATTTCCTACATGCATTCAAATTATATCCTTACTATTTTATTTTAAATTTGGTAACAAATACTTAAGACAAAACTGTTTTTACCTTCAATAAACAAAATACACCTCATTCCTTGCATAAACAACCTATTTCTCTACCACTACTACATCTAATTTATTCTTGATCATCTATATTAATTGTAATTTTTAACTAAAGTAAATTTACTTCTCAGGAAGAACCAAGAGGTGAGTAGTCATGAATGATCTGTCACATTCAAGCACTTTCACAGACTAACCAAGATCACAAACAAAGATTTTCTATTAATTAACTTGGTGTAAAATTTTTTCAGGATTTTAACATTAATTAAAGATCTTAGAAAATTAGATTTAAACTAACATATTACAGATCATACTTTCTGTTTTTATAAAATGTTTTTCAGAATCATAATTCAACTTAGTTGAATACATATATAATTTTCTGTTTTTCATAATCATAGATTTTATATGAGGATAATAGTAACCTGATTAGTAAATCAGTAAAAAAAGTTTATGGAGTTTATATTATATACTAAATAAACTTGCTGAGATTTTGATTGGGATTGTGTTCAATCTACATATCAAGTTGGATATGTAGATATCAATTGACATCTTAACAATAGTGAGTCTACCAATTCACGAATATAAAATATCTCTACATTTATTCAAATCTTTAATTTTTTATCAAAGATGTATAGTTTTCTACATATATGCCATATATATTTTGTTATGTTTATAACAAGTATTTCTGTTTGTTTTTTTTTTTTGGTACTATGGTAAATGGTATTATTTTTATTTCAAACTCTAAAGATCAGTACTGGTAAATACAGAAATAATTAGTTTTTGTGTAACATATTAACCTTACATCCTTAGCTTGCTATAACTGATTATTTGTTCAAGGATCTTTTATTTTTGTTCAGTTCTCTGGTGTTTCTACATGGGAAATCACATCATCTACAAACAGAGATGTGTTTATTTCTTCCTTGTTCTCTGTATGTCCCCATCTACATATCTTTTATTTTATTTTCTAGCTTAGATTTCCAACCCCATGGAATATGGAGTATTGAGAGAGACATCCTTTCCTTCTTCTTTGGCTTAGTGGGAAAGCACCCAGTCTTTCACCATTAAGCATTATTTTTTTTTAAATAATTGTATTAAACATAATTGTGTACATTGGTGCAATCATAGGGCAGAATATGCTTCACATACAATCAGAAATATTTTGATCGTACTGTTAGAGATAGCCTTCATGGCATTTTCTTGATCACTATATAAAGACTTTGATACTCTACATTTAATAAGTTTCACCAGTACCCTGCTAAGATGCACCATAGGTGTGATCCCACTAATTGCTTTCCCTCCACCCATCCTCCCCCCTCCCCTCCCCTCCCTTTCCCTTTTCCCTGTATTCTTGTGCTATAATTGGGTTTTAGCCTTCATATGAAATTAAATATATGTGTTTTTATAGGTGTTCTTTGTCAAGTCGAAGAAGTTCCCATTAGTAATAGTTTCCTGAGAGTCTTATCTTAATGGATGTTGCCAAATGCTTTTTTTACATCAATTGATATGATCATTTTCTTCTTTTGTCTACTGATGTGGTAAACATAGAATAAATCCCACTTAGTTGCAGTGTACAATTCTGTTTACACATTATTGGATTTTGTTCACTGGTATTTTGGTGAGGATCTGTGCGTCCTTGTTCATGAAAGCCATTGGCCTGTCACTCTCCTTTCTTTGAACGTTTTTGTCTGATGTCGGTATTGGTATTAGAGGGAAGCTGGCCTCCTAGAATGAGGTAGGATTGTTCTAGAAGAAATCATGGAGAATTGGTGTCATTTCTTCCTTAAATGATTGAAAACATTCAGAAGTGATACCAGGGCCTAGTGCTTTCTTTAGGAATCCAACTTTTTGATTAACTCTTTTTAATAGGTATAGGCCCATTCAAATGATATGTTTCTCCTTTTGTGAATTTCGGTGGTTTGTATCTTTCAAGGAATTAGTGTATTTCATCTAGATTATCAAATTTGTGGGTATAGAAGTGTTCCTAGTATTCTTATATTATCCTTTTAATATTCATTAGAATCTATAGTGATGACCCCTCTTTATCTTCTAATATTAGTAAATTGTGTCTTCTCTCTTTTTGTTTTATGGTTAGTCTGCTAGGGAATTATCAAATTTATTGATATCTTCAATGGATCCACTTTTGGTTTTGTTGATTTTATCTACTGTTTTCCTATTTTTAATTTTATTCATTCCTACTATAAATTATTTTGCTTCTTCTGCTTATCCTACTTTTAAATTGTTCTTTATTCTCCAATTTCTTGAGGTAAAATGTTAGATGATTGATTGCAGATCATTCTTCTTTTATTATATGTATATGCGTTTAATGTTATAATTTTTCCTTTAAGTACTTACTACTTTCACTATATCACACAAATTTTGGTAAGTTGTATTTTCATTTTTACTTCAAAATATTTGCAGTTTCTCTCAGGACTTCTTTCTTGACCCATGTATCATTGAGAAACTTGTTTAATCCTTGAATATGTAGAGATTTTACAGCTTTCTTTTTGTTGTTGATTTTGTTTTTCTTTTTGTTGTTTGATTAATTCCACTGGGTTCTGAAAACACACTTTGTGTAATTTCTTTTACATTTTTTTTTCTTGCAGTTTTTGGCTGGGGGTGGGTTTGAACCTGCCATCTCTGGCATATGGGGCCAGCGCCCTACTCCTTTTTAGCCACTTACAGCCTATGGCATGCTATATCTTGGTGAACATATTGGGGTTCAGGCAGCTGTCTGTCTGCGTTCTCTGTTCTTGATGTGCTGATGGCTGAAGAATGACCAGACCCACCAAAGCAAGGCTGATGTGAAACAAAAAAGTTTCTTGAGGAAGAGAAAGATTTACAGAACAAGATCAAGGTCAAGATACAAGTTTAGAGAGAAAGATACAGTCACCATAGACATGAAATGGACTTCCTTTGTCATGACAAAGGAACAGTCTTTGGTAAAAAATCATCTGTTTTATACTGTCTGGGAGGGGCCCTTCTCATGGTTACACATTTGATGGACAATTAGTGACATGGTAATTAACTCTAAGTCTTTTTTCCAAATCCTACTAAACTTACACTTTCTGGCTCTATTGCCTCCTTCCCCCAGGTGTGGTAGTTACTCTGAATAGGATTAAGGTCTGATGACTTGAAGACAGCTCACCCTGTCCTTCTCAAATGGAGCAATTGTTCTAGGCAGCCCCAAGGCAGAGGACCCATTTTGTCCTTTTTCCCTGGACGAGCCAGAATTCTAACCCTCTACTAAATAGATATGTCATGTAAGCCTGAGAAGAACATTTATTTTACTGTTGTTTCTTCTTCAGTGTTCTTTGTTTATGTAGATCCATTTTTAAAACCTACATCATTTTCCTTCTCCCTGAAGCTTTTTGTTTGTTTGCTTATTTGTTTTTTTCCTAACACTTCTTACAGGGAAGGTTATGAATTTCTTGTTTTTATCTGAAAAAACTTTATATCTCCTTCACTTTTGAAGGGTAGTTTTGATGGAGATAAAATCATAAGTTGGTGCTTTTTCTTTCAACACTTTAAATGCCTCAGTCCACTCTCCTCATTGAAATGAAGAGAAGTCTGCTATAATTTTTATCCTTGGTATTTCTTTTTTGTTCCTTTGGTTTCTTTCAAGATTTTCCCTGTCTTTTTCCTTTTCAGTTTGAATATGATGCATTGAGATATCAATATTCAAGGGAACTGCTTGGCATTCTTTGAGTTTTCTGTATAAGTGGTTTGGTGTCTGTTATTAATTTGGAAAATTCTAAGACATTATTACATCAAAAAATATATATATATATACACACTTTTGTTTTAGTGTTTCTTTTCCTCTAGTATTCCAATGATGCTTTTGGTACGTAATTTGAAATTGTTCTACAATTCTTGAATGTTCTGTTCTGTTTTTTGTCATTCTTTTTAACTTTTGCATTTGTTTGATAAGTTTCTGTTGAATTGTCTTCAAGCTCATTGATTCTTTCCTTGGCTGTGCCCAGTCTACTGATACTGCCTTCAAAGGCATTCTTTATGTCTGTCACAGTATTTTTGATTTCTGGCTTTTCCTTTTGATGTTTTTTCTTAGAGTTTCCATTTCTGTGTTTGTATTATCCATCTTGCTTTTTACACGTTGCCTGCTTTTTTCATTAGATCCTTTAACGTATTCATCAGAGTTATTTTTAGTTCTTTGTCTTACAATTGTTGTCTATAAACCAATAATATATTTTTAGAGCCTTTGTAGTCTATAATTTTAATAACTCTGGAGTTACGAAAGTATTTCAGAGTGAGAAGTGAATTCTTTTCACAGTACCAATATGCAGAAACTTAGAGAACTTAGCTACAGGCCAATAAACCTAGGAGAAAGAGCTATTTGCTTTTCAATGGAAGCACCGATAAGGCATACATTTGTAGATCTCTGCTCCTCCCATTTGTCAGACAGCTGCACTTTCTCATGCAGCACCTGCCACATCCCCAAGGCACCACGGCAAAAATGAAGGTGGGAATAAAAGGCTTTGGTCTTATTGGGTGCCTGGTCACCAGGACTGCTTTTAACTCTGACAAAGTGGATATTGTCACCATCACTGACCCCTTCCTTCATTGACCTCAACTACGTGGTCTACATGTTCCAGTATGAGTCTACCCATGGCAAATTCCATGGGACAGTTGAGGCTGAGAACAGGAAACTTGTCATCAATGGAAATCCCATAACTATCTTCCAGGAGCAAGATCCCACTGGATCTTATGGCCCACATGGCCTCCAAGGAGTAAGAACCCCCAGACCACCAGCCCCAAGGGAAGAAAGGGGAAGAGAGAGGTCCTCAGCTGCTGGGGTGCCCCTGCCTACTCAGTCCCCCACCTCACTGAAAATTTCCCCTCACCACAGTTTTCACACCAGACTCCCTGAAGAGTTGGAGGGGTCTAGGAAGCCCCACCTTGTCATGTAACATCAATAAAATTGATAAAATTGCACTCAGCCAAATATATATATATTTGCATAAACAGAAAGAAAAACAGAAAGACTAACAAATCAATATCTCTGGCATCTCTCACCTAATAAAGAATAATTCCTGTCTCTACACAAAAGAGATCAACAGATGATTAGAACATAAAACCAATTTTTCAGTTATTTCTGCTACTAAGCGGAAGATAACCTAACACCTAACTGTTATGCAGAAACCGGGTAAGAATCTTATGAATCAAGTTGGCAAAAAATGCAAAACAAAACAAAAGTAGAAGAAAAACATAGAAGAATATAGTCAGCAAAGCCAAAATTTTGTTGTCTCCTGGAATTCCCCGTATTTGAAGATCCAAGAAAAGATGGACTGAAGTTAAGAACCTAAGAGGTCTATTATCAGCCAATGCAGTTTAAATGAGTCCTCAGACATCTTGGTGGGAAGTCAGTACTTACAATGTATAGTTTTTGAAGAGATAAATGTATGATGCTTATATGAAATGGAAAGAATATGCACACATCTCTTAAAGTGGATGGATTTCATTTACATTTTCAGAGTTTCTCCCTATATGTGTATACAAGTGTGTATACATACAGCACATACACTCTGCCTATGTATGCGTAGGCAGTCCTTATTTTGCAGGATTCCAATTTACAAGAATTTTAGTAACCACAGTTTAGTTCAATTATATCAATACTCCCACAACACAGTTCAGATTTTAGTTACCACAATGTGCTAGCTGACTCTTTACAAACTACGAACACTGCTGCTGGATCTTTAGCCCATAGGTCATTAGGTCACTTTTCCCATAATTTATTGTGAAGGGTCACTGCACATCTGATTTAGTTCTGCACAGGTAGCAAAGCATGGAGGCGTATTCCATCTGCCTTGTCTCCTAGGGACAAAGCTAAGTGATATTTTACAGAAATGAAAGATGAAAAGAGGGAATTGGCCAAAAAAGATGAAAGTGTAGCAAAAACCCCCAAACAGATAAAACTGGAAGTGAAATTAGAATCAAATGTACACAGAGGAGAGAGGTGCCTGGGGATGTTGACACCATAGTCACTCACGAGACTCTAGATTGGCAGTGAGGGAGGCTTCGAGAAGGTGAGCAGCTCGCCAACATAAAAGATGAAAGTGTCTTTGACAAAAAGGATAAAAATGTCTTACAGGAAGTAATGCCGACAAGAAACTTTACATTAGAGAAACTTTCAGAGAAATATTTCATAACATTGAAAGCACAAAGTATAAAATTTTGGAATTTGATCCAAATTTAGAAAAGAATGTGATGATTCACATAGAAAAGATGCTTATCCCATATTGTAAGTTTTATGACAAATTCAAGCTTTTCTTGGTTAAGATTTTTATGAAGGAAAAGAAAACCACTTTTAAAATGTTTCTTATGGTTTACACTATACTAAATATGTTTTTATTATTTTTCATTTCTCTCATATTTATAACTGACATAAAAGAATTAATCTCTTAGCAAATGATTTCAAAGGTCACAGAACAATTAAAACTTTCCCAATTGGTTATTAAGATTGCTTTGCATAGTTTCAGCATAAGTGGTCATTTTTATGGACCTGCGCTACTATGCAAAAGGAAGATTGCCTCTGTGTGGGTGTGTAAGGTTGTGTTTGTGTGTGTGGTGAGTACGTGTGTGTGAATGTATGAGAATGTGTGCATGTAAGTGTTTGCTGAACTGAACTAGGGTCCATTCATTCAACACAGTAAAGCCAGACGTTGACACTGAGATTTGTAGTGGGAGAAAATAGCTTTTATTGCCTGGCACCAAGCAAGAAGTACCATCAGTTAACTCTTAAGACCCAAAGTCAGGGCGGTATTGGTGGCTCATGCCTATAATCCTAGACTCTGGGAGGTTGAGGTGGACTGATTGCTTGAGCTCAGAAGTTCAAGGTCAGCCTGAGCAAGAGTGAGGCCTTGTCTGTCCTGAAAATAGAAAAAACAGCTGGGTGTGGTGGAGGGTACCTGTAGTCCCAGCTACTTGTGAGGCTGAGGAAGGAGGATCACTTGGGTCTAAGAGTTTGAGGTTGCTGTGAGTTATGATGTCATGGCATCCTAACAAGGGTGGCAGAATGAGTTCTGTCCCCAAAGTCCCAGCTGGCATATAAGAAAGGGATTTTAAAGACAGGAGTACATTTTAGGAAGGCAGAATTTGCAAGCAAAATCATAAATGAATACCTGGAAGTTAGACATTGGTTTGGCCAAAAAGGGCAGTATATCTTGAAGTGGGAGGTTATGGTCAAAGGTGGATTCAGAGATTCCTTGATTAGCCATTGACTAAGAAAGCAAGAAGTCAGTGGAATGGAATTGGAGGTAGGTGAAACTCTCTCCACGCTGGAGTGAGCGCAATCTAGAACAAAGAACTCCAGTCAGAGTTTCATCCTCATTCTCTCTTATCTGCATTTTCCATCTGGGCAAGATGTATGAAAACAGTTCAGGAACACAGGTTAAGACATCATCTTTTGGTTTCCATAGGGAACTAAAATACCTCCAGATTCTGGCTTGCTTGGGGGTTATTGTTCTTGCTGGGTTGCTCAGTTACTTTTTAAGGGTTGGAATTTCCCTTGAAATGTTGCAGGCAGACGAGGCCCAACGGAGAGAAAGATGCTATTCCAGCAGGAAAGATGCGGGAGATGCTACAGCCCCTACAGAATTACAGGATTTCACAGAACTTGGAAATTTCCAAGTTCCAGGAAGTTGGGTTTATAAATTCCTAAGGACTGAGTCACCATGGAGAGGACCCTGCAAGTGTATCCTTGTGCTCTCCTTGAGAAGACCTGTTCTCCCAGACCTCACCCTTCTCGGGTATCCTCTCTCAGAAGGAACTCAAGATTTGTTTGTTTCTGTGTTCGTGGAGTCTGACAGGTCCCTGCTCTGTGTATTGGGTGTGAGTGAATATGTCTGAGTGTATGTGTCTGAGAGTGTGTGTGTGTGTATTCTGATCAAGTCAGGAAGCCTAGTGAAAGCCCGTGTAGTGAGAATAAGATGGAGTCTGTCAGGCTAGGACAGATCCACCTGGTCTAGTCAGTTTACGTCCTGCTTGACCTTCTCCCCTGGTCTCCCATTCTTATTGTTTTGTACATTTAGTTCCCAGCCTGAGGTAGGTATTGCATCCTGAGTAGTTAGGTGGATTGAATTGGGAGATTAATTTTTGAATTGGAATGTTGAACTAGGTCACTTAGGTATGCTGATTATTATTTGGAATAGGTGCTGGTGTGGTCTTTGCTTTGAACTTTTATGTACAAAACTGTAATTCTGGAAATATAAAAACTTGGAGAGGCCACTCTCTCCAGAATCCAGGCATTCTGACAAATAAAGTTTGGTAGACCTATCCCTGTCTCTCTGCATATTGGCTGACAGGGACAGGCGGCCCGTCCTTCTTTGTCCAATAACACTGGGAAGTCCTGGATTAACATTTTCCCATTTTGCTAGGATGATCCAAATATAAGGCCTTCTAACCCTGTATCTTGAAATTAACTATTTTCTTTCAATATCTCTTTGATTTTGGTTACAGAGTTTTGTTGCCTGGGCCTCAGACTATTACCGAGGTAAAATTGCTTTTGTGAAATTTTCTCTTAAGAGACCTCTTCCAGGATTGCATTGTAAAGAATTTAAGAAGTAACAAATTCTCTAAACATTTTGAAATTTAATTTTAGTTGTTTCTCTGATTTTTTAAAGAAGTATTGATAATTCCTTGGAGTTTTTCTTGATGATGGTAATATTTATAACAATCATAATAATAGCAGCTAACCTTGCTGAATATTGAGAATTTGTCAGCATCTTTCTTGAGAATTTCATATATATTATGAGGGAATAAAACGCTTCTTTGCTACTTGACAAATATAACAACTTAAAATTTGAATACATCCAGAGGAGAAAAGTCTTTTCCACATCAATTATTGTTGATTTAACTTACACAAAGTTTTTGTAGATTTAATTTAACTAGAATTTTTCCCACATGAGGCAAAAGCCTAACAGAGTGGAGGGAAGGATCTGTTTCTGATGTGACCAAGTGGCTCCTGTGGCCCGAGACTTGCTCTCTGGAGAAGAGTTGCAAGTGTCTGCTGCTAAAACCACCAAGGGATCTAAAATGTGCTTTTCACCTTATGTTTGGGAACAGTCTGTGTGGTAACTTGGTTGTGTGATATGAAAAACTTAAACATGAAAAAGGAACCAGCCAAGTGAGTGCCTGGAAATACCAGCAGTAATGCGTGATAATTAAACTTTCCAAAATGCTCACATAGAAAACTCAATGAGCTGTATTTACTTCTTTCTGGTGTTATAAAAATTATGTATCCTTTTACGTGCAGAGACAGTTCCTTAGGGATGAAGAGTTATGCATGCTCATTAACAGAAGAATATGTATCACAGCAGGTACTGCATGCTAAACCCAAGACTTATGACCCTATTGTCCACGTGAGTGGCAAGCATAACTTCTCCATTGTGGTGGTGAAGGAAGGATGGCAAGATAATTACGGTAATGAAAGAGGTCAATTTAAATGTTGTTGCTTGTACTTCGGTTAAATATTCAGATACATTTCAAATTAATCATGCTTCTTCAAAGGCTGGAATCAAAGTGTGATTACCTTTATAACCTATTTTCCTGGGTTTTGAAACGGAAGATACCGTTGCAATTCTATGTTAGAACTGGCAAAGCTCATTGCCTTGGCTGTGAACTTCAGTATTGGTTTTAAGTCTTTCAGTCTAAAAAGACTTTAGATTGTTCTCACCGGCAGTTCTAGACTGACTTTCCCTGACTCTGCTGGTAAGTATATTAGCATAATCTTGGCCTAAAGATTTCTACTTGGTCAACTGTTCCCTAGTTCCCTGTTCAATAGTGCTTTTCAGTTTAGAAGAATGAAGTAGTGAGACGATGCCGTCACTTTGATGTTAGAATCTTCATGATAATTATTCTTTTCTTCATGATTATTAATTATGAAGAAATAATTATCCTTTTGTGTCATTTACTATTATGATCAATGTACATATATTGTGTGAAGACCTAATTGATGAAAATGATCATGAAAATTGGTTCATTCGCTATATATACATTAAAACATCACACGTGAATAGAAAATAATTTCTGAGGAAGAGAATAATTCAATCAAAGAAACAAATGCTCAGGAGTTATCAGCAAAAGGAAATGGTGAACTATCACACTTATTGCTTAAAAGAAATAAGGAGTATAAAAATTGAAGCTCCCCAATTCAGTAAAATAAATTAAGCAACTTCATACAAAGCAATGTATTGCCTTATATTTTCCTCAGTGCCAGAACTCCCAGAGGAAACAATATGGGAACAGGGAAAGTAAGACAGAGAAAGGAGACAGTGAGGAAGGGTATGATCGATCTCAGGGAGAATCTCCCAGCATGTGGCTTCAGCCTAATCCCACTGAGGGACTCCAGAATATGAATGATGTCCGGGTGTGCCGAAAGCTCACAGTGACCTTGGTTGACCGTCCTTGGGTGTGTGGAGATCAGAGACCTTCAGGCCTTACCACTTTCTGAACATGTGGCCAAGTGGCTGCAACGTCCTGGGAATTGTCCTCTGAAGAGCCACAGGGTTGTGGAGGTGGAGGATCAAAAGTACTAAATTGCTGGGTGGTGCCTGTGGCTCAAGGAGTAGGGTGTTGGCCCCATATACCAGAGGTGGTGGGTTCAAACCCGGCCCTAGCCCAAAAAAAAGTACTAAATTGCAAATTTCAGGAGTGGGGTGCATGCCGAAGTGGTAAATAGGAATAGGAGGAGAAATCAATCGATACTGCCCACTATACGGATGATCCTAAGCTCCTCCTAAGTGATGAGAAAAACGTCTGCATAAAATCCGGTGAGGATATTTCAAATATTTTATAATTTCCTAGATTAAATTTTAAAAATATCACATCATCCATATTAGGAATTATTGTTTATTGCTTCGTTCCTCATCATAAAACCAAGGAAACCTAGTATTTTATTGAGTCCCTCCTGAAAGTCAGGAGCAGTACCAGGTACCAGGTACTCTGAGACCTTTAGCTCATTGATCCTGAGGGTGGTTGAGATGAGCGTTATTTCCACCATTTTGGAGATGACCAGGAGCCTGCCAAATGCAACAGTACAGAAAACAATTACTGTTGAATGAGTAAATGAACCAATGGATGAATATGCTATCACGAATGAAACATAGGCTGGCTATACACGTATATTCCTTTTATCTCATGAAAACACAGCTAGCTAGTAAGTGACTAGCTCAAGACACAAGTGCATATCTGTGACTCTCAGGCCCCAGGTGCTTTAATCTGCTCCTTGCCAAAAGAGAGTATTTTTAAATACTTTTAATCCCTGTGCTAAATAATAGTGATGTTTCTCTGTACTTGTGCAGCGCCACACAGTTCACACTTGCTCTCACATACCCCATTTAGTAGTCTTCACCATAACCCAGTGAGGTATAACACTCAGCCTTACTAATTAGACATCTGGTGTTCAGAGAGGTTACGTAACTCGTTCAAAGACGCAGAGCCAGAGAACAGACCAGGTAAAGTGAAAGCCTGCCTTCCTTCCTTCCTTCCTTCCATTTTTTTTTTTTTTTGAGACAGAGTCTTACTTTGTTGCCCTTGGTAGAGTGCCACAGCTCACAGCAAGCTCAAACTCTTGGGCTCAATCTATTCTCTTGTCTCAGCCTCCCAAGTAGCCGGGACTACAGGTGCCTGCCACAACGCCCAGCTATTTTTAGAGACAGGGTCTTGCTCTGGCTCAGGCTGGTCTCCAACTTGTGACCTCAGGCCTCAACCCCCCAGAGTGCTAGGATTACAGGCGTGAGCCATCATGCTTGGCCTCCTTTCTTTCTTTCTTTCTTTTTTTTTTTTTTGTTTTTTGAAACAGAGTCTCACTGTGCCACCCTGTGCTTAGAGTGCCTGCCATGGCTTCAGACCTCTCAGCAACCTCAAACTCTTGAGCTCACGAAATCCTCTTGCCTTAGCCTCCTGAATAGCTTGGACTACAGAGCTGCCACAATGCCCAGCTAGTTTTTCTACTTTTAGTAGAGAAGGGGTCTTGCTCTTGCTCAGTCTGCTCTCAAACTGCCGAGCTCAAGCAATCTGCCCTTCTTTGCCTCCCAGAGTGCGAGCCACTGCACCCAGCCTAGGAAGTTGTTTTTAATTATAGACCTTTTTTTAACTTGGTGAATTTCCATGTGGGATCCAAATTTTTTTTCTGGAATTTGCATCATAACTGGGTCCTCACTCCCTACATATTTTCCAAGCTGATTTCCATTAAATTGAATAAAATGAAGGATTTTCTGATCCCTTAAGGTACATATTCCATCTATAATTTGTCAGGTACTTGCGACTTTGTGGGGATAGCCTACGTGTCAATATCAATCACTTCTGAAACAACTTTGTTAATTAAAAAAAGAGAGAGAGAACGAAAAGTTTTGGAAATAAGAGAAACAATGGATAGATTTTTTTGTTTTCGTTTGTTTGCTTTGCTTTTAAGATTAAGGGCTGAAAGATGGAGGTTTCTTATTCTTCAAGCTTGTTCCATAAGAAGGATCTATTTTCCTTTACTTTCGTCTCAAGAAGACACCACCTTAATTAAACTCCAGTGGGCCACTTTAATTAAAAAATGTCAGTCAGATCCTCGCAGGAGGACCAGATATCCATGAAACACACCGTCTGTTTCCTTTGTGATTGCTCAGAAATCTCTGGCCCTGCACCCCCTGGGACAGCGTTGGTGGCAGGCAGAGCTCACTGACTTCCGCTGCTGATGGAAAGTGGCCTTTGGTGGGCTGGTGAGTGAGGACAGGACGTGATGAAGGAGAAAAGACACCAGGTAGATGAGCAGAACCTCGATTTCCAATAGAAACGTTCTTCTCTGTCCAGACATTGACCTAACTGTCCTTAAGGTCCTAAAGGATTCATAGTCATATTTTCTATTCTCATAGCCAAGAAGATGTCCAAGAGGTTTGTCAACTCTTTTCCCCTGCTCCCCTTTCTTACCTGCCTTCCTCTATCACTCTCTCTGCATTCCCTTCTCCCATCTGGCAGACTCAGGCCCTGCAGTTTGGGGTATATCTGAGAGCCTTTTAGTAGCTACGCCAGCCGAGCCTTGCTATCCCTGACAGCAAGGAAGCAGACTCCTCTAGGAAGGGCAGGAGTCAGGCAGAGGGATTTAATATCACAGTGGACTCAGGGCTTGCTGTGGTCCTTCTCTCCTGCAGGTGCTTTGAACGCACCGCTTCGTTTAGCACCTGCTTTGCTATTAGCTAACTTGGCACAGAAACGGAAAATGGAGGCTTAGAGACAGTGATTCCTCCAAATTATAAAGCAAACGTAGAGGCAGAAAGGCTGTGATACATTCTCTCCTCACCATAAGGGTGACGGCTGACACTTCTATAACAAAGACGGGGAATTTTTTGTTTGTTTGTTTTGTTTTTGAGACAGAGTCTCACTCTGTCCCGCTGAGTAGAGTGCCATGGCGTCTACTCATAGCAACCCTCAAACTCTTGGGCTCATGAGATCCTCTTGCCTCAGCCTCCCGAGTAGTTGGAACTACAGGCACCTGCCACAATGCATAGTTTTTCTATATTTGTTAGAGATGGGTTTTAGTTTTGCTCAGGCTGGTCTTGAACTTCTGAGCTCAGGCGATCCAACCACCTCGGCCTCCCAGAGTGCCAGGCTTACGTGCATCGGCCACAACTCCGAGCCCAAAGACAGGTCAGCAAGAGAAAAGCATAACATATTTAACTCATTCAAGTTTTATGTGACATGGGAGACCTTGCAATGAAGATCCAAAGACTCAGGGAAAACTATTTGTATGTTCAGGTTTGATGAAGCATGGACAGGCAGGTAGCATTGTGATTGGACAAAAGGGTCTGATCGAATGTTTGCAGACTGAGTGAAAAAGCCCAGCCAGGGCTCCGTCTCCTCAGATTCTTCTTGGCCTCCCAGGGTTGGGGCAGAACACCTCTGGAATGAGGATCTTATGAACTACTACAGAACAAGGGTAGATCAGTGAATTTCCTTATGGCTCGCTCTTACGCAGAAAGGCAGGGAGATCTGAGTAAAATAGACATTTTACTTTAGGTTTTATTGCTTGCCTTAGAAAAGAGGAATTCTGTTTTTTTTTCGCTCACTTTGGGGAGAAGGAGGAGTGAGACACAGGAGGATACAAGAGTTCTGAGGCTCTGAAGCCTTCCAGTGTCATTCAGTTCAAAGCACTCAGCATGCCGAAGTGCCTCACTTGGGGAGTATCGTTTCCTGAACCCCAGAACAAGCAAATGTAGAAGGTGGGAACTGATCTGAAAATCTTCCCACCGGACTTACTTCTCGGAGATTTCTTCTTTATTTTTGAATGTACCTATAATCAGATTATTTATATCATCGAATTATAGAAATATTACATGCTCATTATAAAAATCAAATATATCAGAATAGTATGCTGTTTTAGTTGAGGATCTTTGGAAAAAATAATTCTTTTGGAAACTCTCCACCCCTTCCCCTGCCTTCCCCTGCTCCTCCCCTTTCCACGGTCAAATGGACAACTGCTTACATAGCCTCTCACTACTTTCTCCTGAGTACTTAAGCAGAACACACCTGCATGTGTACACGTGTGTGCCCAGGGATTATACTATTGTTAGTTTTTACAAAATGGGTGCTCTGCATGTTACTTTTTATTCAGGAGTACATTTTGAGAATTTTCCAAATCTACTGGTGCAGCTCTAACATATTATTTTAAAGCTTCCTTAATATTTACCCCATGGTATGAAGAGTCTACAGTTTTTCTACTTTGTTTTCAGGTTTTTGTTTTGTTGGTTTTTACTTTTTTAGCCCCAAGAGACAATTCTGCACTAAATGTCTTTGAATACATCTGAGTTCATGTCAGTACTTCAAATCTATAAGATTGATTTCTTAGAGGTGTGATTTTGGGGTTGAAGAATGTGCGTATTTTTATTTATTTGAACAGATCTCTCCAGATCGCCTACGCAGTTTCCAGGATGTGTGATTATGCCTTTTATCAAAAATTCGTCAGACATAAGAATGTACATATATGTTCTAAACTAAAATCTGGCTCTTACAAGACTGACTCTCTGCTGGTCAAATGTGTTTGTGAAGGTTCTAGCCCTGGATGAGGTACAGAATGGAATCCACAGATCAGGTTAAAAACAAATTGCCAAATAGCCATATGTCTACTTTTGTCCCTACTGAACTTCTGGGTTACTTAAAATGGACCAAAGTTCTAAAATCTGTATTTACTGGACTTTTGAAAAGCAACTTGTTGCATGGCAAAGCAATTTGGGCATTTGTTTACAGAAACTCTCCCTATGATATGTCATTAGAGAGTCCTAGGAATTTAGAGTTGCAAGTGTGACATTGACCAATACAGGTTCTGTGTAGTAGATACTTCCTCCACTTTCTGGAGGAAGAACTGCATAGAATCTCTGTGAATCGTCTCTTGATGAGATGTGTTGTTGGAGCGTGCTGCAGAGTTATCTCATGTGGTGCTTTGTTGAAAGCCTTATTTCCAGAATGGTTTTAAAAATGTTCACAGTTTAAAAAAGTAGGTATTTATTTAAATTAACATCAAAGACCATTGATTCAGGGCTAACGGTTACATAGTTTATTAATCAAATATTTTTAGCAGGTAAAAAAGCCAGCTACAATTCACCTACCAGTGAGGTTTTACTCTGTTTTAACGTTATTTTAATGAGCTGCAGATTTGAATGTGGGCTTTGTTCATCTGTTGCTTCCGCTCAATTGCAGTTTCACCCTAAGACGACACAAGACAGATTGATCAGGCTTCCAGTCATTGTGAGGCTTAAATGAAGTGAACAGGGCCTTATGTTTCTAAACTAAATGAGAGAATTAAGGCGAAAAGACAAAGAAGGAAAAAAAAATAAAAAATAAAAAGCTCCCCTGCCCTCCGCCAAATCCATTCTCCATACCCTGTAAGTCATCTTTTTGCTGTTCTTGGATTTGCTGCTGCACAATCCCAGTTTTCCTGTGAGAGCATCAGGAGGTGAAATAATAAAAGCAAAAATTGCTAATAATCTACACAACTATTAACATGTGTCCATGTAAGGGGAAAGCTACCGTCTTATCTCATTTTTTGACACACAATAATTTTAATGCAAAATCGGAAGTATTATAATTTAGTTAGATTTTCTTTAGTAGGTAATGTTCTTATGTCCATTTAAGAAGGCATTTATTCTAAAATCCATTGTTAAGAATGATTTCGCATTTATATGATTTGTCTAAATTAAAATAAAATATGTTTGAATTAAAAGTGATTTTCAGAGGCATATTTTCAGGGTTAATATTCAGAGGCATATTTTCAACGCTGGCTATATTGGGGGAACTTCTCTTGTGGCCATTGAAGGTCTGGAAAGCACAGAGTGGAACAGGTTTTGGTGGCTCTGTTTGCATTTTGTAAGAACAGCCTAGAGAGGCCATGGCTTCCAACACATGGTTTTCCATTGTGAGTAGACACTAGCTATGCTACTTAAGATGAAAAGGAAAACTTTACACTCAGGAAGCCACATACAGAGTGGTCATCTTAAAACTATGTGAAGCTAGATGGCAATTTTGGCCAACCTGGTTAAATAAGAAATTAATCATAGTTTCTGAACTCGTGTGGCTCAACCTTCTGATAACCAGAAAAGTATTGTATGCCCCCATAATGTCATTTTTAAAAACTACAAATGGTTAATAGGTAGTGCAAAGTTTATAAGTCAACTTTTTAGGCAAGAATAGTATTCAATTAACACTAATTACAATTTTATGAACTAATATTCTTGGTGGAGTAATGCAGATTCTGTGGACTTATTTGAATAATACAATACATGAAACATTTGCAGTAAAGCCATCCATTCTTGTGATGTTTGGAGAAGTATGATGAAGAAGCATGAATCCTATGTATTCAACTTTGATTTGAGGACAATTAATGACAATCAATGACACAGTGGGGCATGGGGGAAGGAGACAGCAGATAAATAAGGATGGAGGGGGCGAGGGAAAGCAAACAAAAAAAAAGAAAAGAAAATAATGACTAACTTTCATATAAATTGGATTCAATTTTGACCAAAGTTCATTACTTAAATATTAATTTTTTAATTTAACTTGTCAATATGTGTTTAGGATATTGCATCCTCATCTATAAGTGAAACATGTTTGTAATTTCCCTTTGTAACAATATATTTTCTCCAATTTCAATATCAGGTGTATCCAGATCAAGTAAAATGATATTGAAATATTTCTTCTTTTTTATTGTTTATGAGATTTGTGGAATTGCTTGTTTGTAAAATCATTGTTGTCTATGAGTTTATGATAGTTTAAACTTTGTTATTTAATTCAATTCATTGCTTAATTACTGTTTTCCTATGAATGATTATACTGTGGTTAATATGTTAGCAAAGCAGTATACCTAGATAGTTTTTTGTTTGTTGGGAGGTTGGGCTTTGGGGGGGGGCAGAGTTAATACTTTGCATGAAATATCTTATTTTATAACAGTGAAATTGCTTTCTCTGTTGTCTTGTGATTTTTTTTGAGGTGTAATTTAAGTTTTTGTGTGAGTAGTACTATTATACCTATCTTGAGTGTCTTGCTTGTACTGTATCACATCACACCTTTGTTTAATTCTTAATAAACTGTTCAATTGTTAAAAAATAAAATAAAATAAATATCATAAATATATCTAGTGAGATGTATGATATATATTTTAATGATAAACATATGGTTCATTGCAAATATTTTCATGTATGTGTATAAAGTGTTATTTTGCATATTAGATGTAGTCCCAGGAGGTTGTAAGTTATATATTTTTAAAACTGTATATTTCAGTAGAGGAGCTCACTACTGCAAAAGCCCTATTGCCAATAGTATATGTTACAACTATTCTATCTTTTAATCATTTTTCATCTACATTTATATGTTGGTTTTGCTTAAAGTGAGGCAGACCTATTTCAGTTTTCCCTGAGAGATTGTTGCTTATTTTAATTTGTTTCTTTCATATTGACATATGACCTCCAAGTAATAAGTAGATGTGGTAAGATCAAAACAATATCAAATAAAATACAGAAATGAAGATGTTAAAAGTAAAAGGAATGGGGAAAAACACTGTACATGATCCTGGCTGAGCAAAGCCAAGAATTCACTTACCAATCTCTAGCAGCCAGAGCAGATGTTTATCTTGTACTTGAACTAGTTGTGTGACTTGGTGAATGACAGAATTGTTAGTGATTTCAGTGAAGATGGATTTTGTTCCTTTGTTTGCCTTTTGGTTAAGATTAATGTCGAAGTTTTAATGCATTCATGTTAAAAACAAAATCAAAGCAACTAAAAACAAGCCAGAAAGTTGAGACTGACAATATGGATGAAGAACTAAGCAAGAATCAGGTGTTTTCTATCAAACAGGTGTTTTCTATTCTGTTTGACTTCAGAACATTTTAGATTTCCTCTTTTTTCTTTTTGAACTCCATTTTTTAATACGAAACATTTTAGATTTTGATCTTTTATTTCGTTTTTAAATACTATATTTGAATACTATCTTGTTGAAGAAAAAGAATTTTATGTTTGAGAGATTTTTACATAAAGTAAAATATTCATCATTAGTAATTTACAGATAGATTAAATTCAAAATATAATTGAGAAGATTTTGGCAAACTGCTAATTACATTGCATTTTTATTACCCAGAGACCATTATGCTAGTTATTCATTTTGATAAAATTTAAAATGTCTCCACATATATTTTTCTAATTACATAATTTAAAAGAATATTTTTGACACAAGGGATTATATTTCTTTACTTTTTCTCTTAAAATATGCTCATATATTTTGGCTTCATTCAAAGATATAGGAAGTGATGATATATAATGATATACAGCTAATCTTAAAGAGTTTAATTTCCTTTTAATGGCATGTGTGTACAACCATTATGTGGATGTTTATGCTTTGCTTTGCGTATTAACATTTTCTCTGAATATTCCGTGCATCTAAGTAACCATGATTGTGGTTCATTTCACTTAATGGCCATTCATATAAAATTAAAGCTGAGAATATTATTATTTGCTTCAGCTAATACCAGTTATATTGCTCTTTTATAGGTCAGCTGATATTTTCACATAACAGAGATTTTGCCTAGTCTCTACCTTTATTATTTTTTTGTCTTATTCATTGGTACTTTCACTGGGACTGCCCTCATAAGTTCAAGGCCAAGTTTTCAGGCTCAAAGTGGGAAATCAGTTTTCTTGTAAACAATGGTAGTGACAGCCATCTTTCATTTCATTCATTTCTTCACTCAGCTTTGCATTCTGTTATGTAAATGACTATACCTGTGTGTTTTTAAAAATCACTCTTTCTAATTGGCACATTAAAAAATCCTTAGCTATTCAGTGCTTTTCTGCAAATAAACGTAAAGTGAGTGCATTGCAACTTCGATTAAAGGCTAGTAAAGCAGACAAAAGGGACACCATTGCAAATTAAATCATAAAGGTCTGAAGTATTATGAAGAGGTTCACAGATACTATGTTCCAATCAGGCTCAATAAGGGCTGAATTCCTATTATGTTTCTAAAGCCTCCAAAAAGACATGGGAAGGGACTCAAAGTCATCAAGTAGAAAACACTTAGGCCAAGAGCACATGAATGTATAGCTGGGTAATGGGCCTTTCATCTTTGAAATAAAAACAGTTCAGTTCAATTGGAACTGAAGTTCTCCCTTTGAGAAAGTTTATTTTAATGAGTTTTCATTTTATGCGTGGGCTGCTCTTTAATAGAGGCTGTTCCATTGAAGTCTTTACCCTATGAAGACGCAAGACAGATTGTCCAAGCTTGCGGCTATTGTTAGGGGTTGATGAAGTGTATGGGCCCTTATGGTTGATAACAGAAGTAGATGGTCAAAGCCGATAAATAAAACTTTTACTCTGATTGTTGGGTGCTTTATGCTGAAAAGGTTTCCATTAGCATGGATCTTTGGTTTTGAAGGACTTGTGAACCCAAAGGCAGCGTGTAGCTCTGTCACACACACTAAGTCACTTAGACAAGCAGCAATCTGTCCTAGCTGATAAACTCAGTCTGGCTTTTAAAATTTTAGAGTTCTTTTCAGAAGTCATCACTGTTAATATCTTGACAGACAATTAACTTAATAACATAAATCCACTGCGTTTGAACTATTGATTTATCATGAAAGTGTGGTTTGAGGAAGTATTTTGTGCTTTGCTTTGTGAGGATCACAATGGTGTACATTTTAGAAGTAACAATTTACTATAGTTTAAGTGGTCGATAATTTGAGTACGTGGAGGGGAAAGAGAGACTTTACAGTTTTAGTTGCAGAACCACCTCCAGTGTCATTAATGTAACTTGCTCACCCAAATGACAATTCTCTCTACAAATGTCATTTAATCTAATTTGGGGGGGGTGATGGATGAGGTCAGTTATGTACCCATTATTGTCCTTAAATCTATCAAAACCATTTGTTATGAGCTGACATCCCTTAAAAACCTGCTCAAAACCACCTGCTAACTTTAGAAGACACTGCATCTCATGATAATTTAAATCATGATTGTTGTTGAAGAACAGGTAGAACCTTGATGACCTTGGAATGTGTAACCCTAGCCATAATTGCTTTGCCACTAGAATGATAGGTCCTTGAGGGACTCTACTTCATATTCATCTATCCTGGTACCCTGAGGAAAATCCACCTCTGATAACTGTGGGGCACTATCACAGATGTGGCCCTTAGCTCAGATGTTGCATCTCCCATTCTCCAGAGACCTTGCATGCCTGGTGCACTCTGCCCTCAGGAAGCTCCATCACACTTCCACGCCTAACCACTGTCAGTGGCTAACCTCAGACCTGCAGGTGAACTTATAGCTTCATGATTGGCCATTGGAAGACAGACCCAGAAGGAGGCCCATGAATGTCCCAGGAGCAGGCTCCCTACTGTTGAAGCAGAGAATTTTAATTTCTAAGCACCTTGATATTAGCACAGATGTGGAGGGGCTAGGGTAATACCCCCTGGGACAGTTGGACTTATTGCCTGTGGGGAGAAACATAAACAGAGGAGGACTCAGGGCAGAGGCCCTGCAGGGTGCCTAGTCCTGAGCGGGTACTCCTGAGGGGCCCTGCATCATTAACATCTACTTACTCTTGGGCTATTGGTGAAGAAAGAAGTACTTAACAACTCCTGCCTTGAATTTTCAGTAGTGGAAACGTGCAAACACTCTGATACTACAGTAGCATGGGAAGCTGTTTCACTGATGTGAAACCATATATACCCTCAGGATGAAACATCATTGCAACTTCCTGAATTTAATAATTTATACGTCATTTAAGCCTTTGAAATTCCATATA
The DNA here is from genome assembly GCA_963573935.1 of Arctocebus calabarensis. Taxonomy (NCBI): domain Eukaryota; kingdom Metazoa; phylum Chordata; class Mammalia; order Primates; family Lorisidae; genus Arctocebus; species Arctocebus calabarensis. The sequence continues at coordinate 33,244 of CAUYON010203671.1, read as the reverse complement.
CTATGTATACCCATATATACGAGGTCAGACAGTGAAGTTCACAAACTCATCCTGGAGAAAGTGCTACAAACCTCATTGCTATATATCAGGATGGTCGCCTTTTAAGTCCTCCCCTTGGAAAACTGCACCAATGCCAGCATCTGGTCTATACTTCAAAATAATTTTGGAATTTTTTTCTTGAATGACCATCAGAACTGTCATTATATGAGGTAGGACAATTAAGTTTGCAAACCTATCCTAGAAAAAATGAAGTCCCTGTAATTAATTGGTTGGAGGCCTTGGGAAACATCAGGGTCTCAGGTCATTTACAGAAGTGCCCTATTTTCCTTTTTCTTAGATTTGGTTGTTTGATGATTTAAATTCCCAAACAAGGAGCACAGGCAATGTCATTCATATATAATCAGAAAGGATTCTACGTCTTCCTACAAGACATCCCTTTCTCTTTGCAACATTAGATTAAATATTTGTTTAAAATACGATCAGATGTTGAGTTTATCCCTTTGGGTTTGTTTTAATCTTTAAAAATCTCATCATCGCTGTGTTCAGCCATTCATCCTGAGAGTAGAGTGATGGAGACATCAGTTTTCATACGGTATGTGACACAGAACCAGAAATGGGACACTGTTGTGTGCAGACCTGTCCATCACTGGGGATTGACCTTAGACTTCCTGATCAATTCTGACAAGTCACTGACAGTTTGCAGGGGAAGCACATATGTGACAAAGGACAAACAGGGCTACATGTGTCAGTAAGAGCCCTCCAATTCCAAGTAGAAGGAGTCAAGCTGCTGACAACTCTGGTATTTGGATGCTCTCAATTTTCTTTTTAAATGTGGCTTCAGATGCACTTTCCTCCAGACACACACGGTTTTCCTGCTGATTTAGTCTATGGCTAAATGGCAGGTCACAGTGGTTTGAGTGCTGACATGCTTTTCATCTCTTCAAGTTTGTTCATGCATTTGCGTACATATTGACATCAATCTGGACCCAAGATGATAAGGAGGAAGTTGATATTCATTATAAAACTGCAACTGAATTGAATTGTTTTAAAAATCACGATTGTAAACATATTAATGTAGTCAACACATTAACCTTATCTGAGTTTCATATTGTTGCAAATATTTTATTTTTCTACGTCAGCATAAAAATGGACACAGAACATCAGCATAAAAATGGGCTCAAGTTTGGGTCATAATGTATTAATGCCTGTCCATTACAGAGATGGTACAGAGGCCCGAAAGCAGAATGGTTAAGGGTACAGGGTGCTGCAGACATACAATGTGGGTTGGAGTCCTGACTGCACTCACCGACTGGGCTATCCTGAGTATGCCACCACCTAATCTTTCCAGGAGTCAAGGTCCTTATCTGTAAAAGCAGAGTATCAAGAGATCCTATCTCCCCAGCTTGTTGGGACTATATAAATTATTGCCTGTGAAGCATTTACGGTAGGCACTCACAATTATTATTATGTTATGTTGCTGACTTTTTGTATATCCACAGTGCAAGCTCTATGAGATAGCGTGATATAAAAAGGGAATCTGTGAGTTTATGTTGATAAAATTCTGGCCACTGTTCTTTGGAAATTTTTTGTCTCCCTTGTTCAGTTGCTTAAATTGCTTAGATTGGTTTGTATTGTCCCACTGGTCATTAGCACTTTTTTAATTTCTTCTAAGTCTTTTATCTTTTTGTCTTCCTTTTGGATAGTTTCCACTGCTATTCAAGTTGACTCATCTTTTCTACTGTAGTATCTAATCTAATATGGTAATCTTATTGAGTGTCATTATATTGCAGATATTTTATTTTTTAACTTTTACAATTTCTACTTTTTATTCCCTCTACTTTTTTAGCTTTATGTTTTCTTCTACATTCTTGAGCAAATGGAAAGCATTATCAAATATTATTTTGACATCTTATTTGCCAGTGCCATCCTCTTGCATTTTGTGGGGATTTTAAACAAATTTTTCCTTATATTGTCCTGCTTCCTCTACCTGATGTTTTTTTATTAAAGGCCAGATATTGAGAATTTTATATTTTGGGGGGGTCAGATTTTGTCATATTCCTTTGGATTATATTGGACTTTGTTCTGGCATGTAATTAAGTTCTTGGTATCAGGGTGATTCATTTGAAATTTGCATTTAAGCTTATAAGGATGGATTTGGGAACAGACCGTTTGACAAGTTTCATATACCGCACTGACAATTTTTGTTTGATGGTGCTACTTATTAACTTATCAACCAGCTCTCTATTTATCCATTCATGGAAATAATATTTTATTGACTTTCTCTTATATGATAGACTAAAGATGAGTAATATTGTTGGGGAGTAACATGTACTAACAGAATTATATGCAAAGTGCTGTTTAAGATCTGTTACTTCTTACTTTTTCATGTGTATATATTTAACCAAAGTATACTCATATCAAATTTTCTTTTCTCTTGAATAGTCTCTCCCAGTCTCACTGTGTTTAAGAAAATTACTTTTTCTGCATTGTAATACTCTTTATATGTTAGTATTATATATACATACACACAGATATATACACACATCTATAATGATATATGTACATTTAAATGAGAAAATATATATGTGTATATATAAAAAATGAAGTGAAAGTGTATAAGTGTGCATATATGCATATCTAGTGATATATATATATACACATGCACATATATATATAAATGAGGAGAAAAAATGTATCCACTTCTATAAAAATTCACTTATTTAACAGATATATGTTCATTGACTATGATATGCCAGTTCCACAACTGAAGCTACAACCATGAAAAAATCAAAGTCTTCTCAAAATGCAAAGTCAAGTGGTGAGCATAAAGGTAATATATAATAAAATTATGACTATATTTATCTTTCCACTTTTAAAGTGATATGACGCTTCTAGCATTGACTTAGTGGCCAAAACATTGCCCCTAGGCAGGCCAGCTTGTTTCCTGTTCTTATTGTAGGTATTGATAAGGGCTAGTTCTAGATAATGCTCACTTTTAGAAGGATTGCTGATGTATCTATAGTTTTGTCTGTGAAGGTGCTATTTTTGTAGGTATAAATTGAAAATTTCTTTTTTTAGAATCTGAGGGTATGAATTTCAAGATTCTTAATTGCAAAAGAAAAGTCAGGTGAAGAGCTACTACTACAAATGTTACTGGTACTATCGCTGCTACTGCTACAGCTAGGATCCTTAATTATCGACATGCGCCAGGGCTGTGGTAGGTGGTCTGCTAAGTTCCTTACTTAACTTCATATCTTTTAATCCTTAAAAGAACTATGTGAGGTGAAAGCTGAAAATAGTACAGAAAAGTAAGGATTGGCCGTAAAGTAATTTTTTAAGTATTTATGAAAATGGGACATAGTCACCAAGACAGCAATAATTTTTAATCTGCTATGCTCAAAGTGCTGTAAGGCTATTAGTACATGTTAATTGCACATTTGTAAATTGCAATTAGCATTGTTGGTTCGATGACTGAATAGATGATTTTCTGAACACAACTTCTTTGGAAAATTCAAATTCTACGTTGTTTTCTAGAAGGAAGGCACTTTACAAGAATATTTAGAATTTAAAATAACCCTCCTCAGGATTTGTGCCTTGCTGAAGGGCAAATGCCTCCATTTAACTGGTTTTGCAAAGAACTGTCTAAAAGTTGAGTTCAAGACAAGATTAGAAGGGCCAATGGGGGATCCTCTTGTGCAGACCTGACTTCCTTTTCTAAGGCAGGGGCTCAATTCAGAGAATGACAGATGACAAAACCAACAGTAGGCAGATGGTCTTCCGTTGGCACCTCATCCTTTTAGTAGCACCACCATTTGTCTCTTCCCAGAAAGCAGAGGTGGTGGGCTGTTCTGTAAGGACTGGTCCCAAGTAGTCAGGCCACCAAGCAAGAGAGATGCCAGGAGGTTTACCATGCAGCTGTGAAATCATTTCCACTCAGCTGTGAGTTGCATATAAACAGAGAACTGGTTTGCTGTGATCTTCTGGTCTAAGAGTTGTAGCAGACCTCATGGTGCTGAGCTAATAGCAGATAGGTCCAATATTATTAGAGTTAAAGGCCCCTCGTACCTCTAGTCTTTTCTTCTGGTAGATTAAACTTTGAAAGATTTGGAAGAGAGAGCCCCAGGTCTCTCTTCTCTCTTCTAAAAATACAGAACAGAAACGGGCTTACAATGTACTTATTTCTATAGGTACAGTGTATTATAATTGTAAAGTATTCTTCTGCTGAAAACCTGTGTAGTTTTATTCTTTAAGATCTTGCAGGGATTTTCATATTTTAAGCCACTATCAAGTAGGTAATTCCTTTTAAACTTAGGTTGCTTGATTGTTTTATGAAATGATAAATATGAAGCCCAATTTGAAAGTTATATATTTACCTATTTTTAGAAGGCATTTTATATGCACTATATTTATAACATATAAATAAATATAATTAACAATGTGTTTTTATGTATTTACTCATTATTTCTACTTTACAAGTGCTTTGTATTTATATATCCTGTTACTCAATCATTGATTCCCCCATTCAGGAAACGTATTGAAATGCTGGGTACAGTGAGCCTACAGTGGTATACAAAGCAGGTTTTTGAATCTAAAAATGGCTAAATGTCCTATTTGAGGTATAAGGTGCTAGCAGAATTCACAGAAAAGAAATTGTTTTCAAGGTTGGAGGAACTGGGTGATGTAAGAGAGAGTCAGGAAAGTGCCTAACATAATGCCTGGTGTAGAAAAGCAGCTTCAACAATCTTTACTGCAGGGATGAGTGATGAAGGAATAAATGAAAGAGATGTGGCATTTGGCCTTGCAAAATGAGTGGGTTGAAAACAGTGCTAGACCAAAGACAACCTGTGAGAAAAGAGAAAGAAAATTCAAAGCACTGGGGAATGGAGAGCAGTTGGGTCTAACTGGATTTCAGGGCTGAGTGTTTTAAAAGTAATTTAGAATTATAGGCCCCACTACAGGCTGAGAATGGTGGCCGGGCTACCTTCTGGTTTGCTAAGCGGAAGGTAGAAGTGTTGGTTATGAGAAGTGCTCATTGTGGAAGATGGTGATTGCGCAGCAGGGGTGTCACCAAAGAGCTCAGATTCTCATGACTGGGCAAGGATTTGACTGCCACCATGTCAAGGAAAACGGTAAAGACCAAGACCACCAAGAAGCATCCTCAGCTTGCAACATCCAGTGTATTTGCCCTGTTTGACCAGTCACAGATTCAGGAGTTCAAAGAGGCCTTCAACCTGGTCGAACAGAGTAAAAATGGTTTCACTGACAAGGAAGATTTGCATGATAGCTTGCCTCATCAGGGAAAAATCCAACTGATGAGTATCTGGATGCCAAGATGAACGAGACTCCAGGCCCCATCAATTTCACCATGTTCCTCACCATGTTTGGGGAGAAGTGAAATGGCACAGATGTAGAAGATGTCATCAGAAATGCTTTTGCGTGCTTTGATGGAGAAGCACCTGGCGCCATTCAGAAAGATTACCTGAGACAGCTGCTGACGACGATGGAAGATGGGTTTGTGAATGAGGAAGTGGATGAACTGTGCAGAGAAGCACGTGTTGACAAAAAGGGGAACTTTAATTACATTGAGTTTACACACATTCCCGAACATGGGGCAAAAGACGAAGATGACTGAAAAGAACTTCAAATTTCAGCCAAACCTTCTTATTGTCCCTTATTTCTGAGATTTTCTCTTAGAGCCTATTGCACATTCTTAGTTTTACAGCTTTTGCTTTTCCTGTTGTATTTATTCTCAGCCATGTTTGGCATATGTATCTTTATAATCAGACTGGAAATTGAACTTTTATCATTTTCTGAATAGAAAATGTGGTAATTTAACTTACTAGCCACCCCCCACCCAACTGCAGACTACACAGTCAATATGTTTTTTTAGAAAAAGTTATTCACTCAATTTTCTGAACCACAATTAAACTTTACAATAAAATACTTGTTTAAACTTCAAAAAAAAAAAAAAAGCAATTTAGATTCAAATAACAGAGGGCCTCAGCCTCCACTCTAAAGAATTTGGATTTTATCTATGCTGTGGGAAACCTCTGAGAATTCCAGAGAGGGGGATCCTGATCAGATCTGTGCTCTATAAAGACTTCTCAGGTGACAGTTTGTAGGCTTAGGAGGAGATGGATTGATACCTGAATCACCGGGGCTGGTTCTAAGACTAACACTGTCACTGAGATTGAATCTGTTGTGACTGTCACCTGCTTGAAGGATACTCTCGAAAAAGGAACCAAGCACCATCATTGTTATCTGATAGGGCTGTGCTTGATGTGGCCTCCAGAAAATGCTAACCAAACACTGTGGCAGGGCGCAGTCAGTCATGAAATCAAATGGTAAAATCGGAGGTGAAATATCTTATGAGAAATGAAAACCAACACCGTGAGAATAACTCAGAAACTGAATCCTTGGCAATCTATTGTGCTAATTTTCGACAGTCTCAAGTGTTTCTGGGGAGAGTACTTTGTATGTTGATATTTCTTTTTCTCTTGTTTTTTTTGAAAAGACTATATACATGGTACATACTATCTATCCTTTTCCTTGTGCTTGTAACATAAATTATAGCTCTATCCAGATTAGCCCTAAGATCTCTCCCCTTTAATATCTTTGAGAAATGTTTCATTCTTTATAAAATAACACAATCAAAATTACGATTATGCAAACAGATCAGGTATTGCTGAACAGCCTTGTAAGTCTCAAGATTTTAATTTCTTAATAGTTTTCCTCATTCTGCTAATACATATGGGGTCTGACAAACTCACAAACTCATCCTAGAAAAAGTGCTACATACCTAGTTGCTGAATATTAATTACTATAGTCATCTTGGAATTACTCCCTTTGACTTAGCAAGGAGCACTACTTTCTTCTCTGTCTACCCTTTATATTCATAACAAGTGATAAAGAAGATATGAGATAGAATGAAGGAAATCAAAATATCAAATTTATGGTTGATCAAGCTGGTTGGAAAATGGAGGCTTGACATTTGAAGCTAAAAAGCCTTCTATAAAATTCCTAACTTTTGGCCCTTCTTTAAGGCACATAGAAGTGGTGATCCACACCTCCCCCAAAAGATTGTGTTTTCAGAGCACCAGAACTTGCTAGAAGGATCACTGTCCCTACTAGCCTAGAGCTGATAGGAAAGAAGGAAAGATTCCCCCAGTACTTCCTATTAATACTTTCTCAAGATTAGCTCCATCCATTGGCCTAACACAGACCAGTGTATGACTTGTCTTGTCTTTGTTGTGCATTATTAGGTAAGGTAGCATTCCTTCTTTGGGGAAAGGCAGAGGTGGAGGGGAGAATGGGGTAGAGAGAGAGAGACCAGTTGTGCTATCTAGGGGAAATTCCTTCATCTAGATACACAAAGCCAGGGAACATGCATCTACATAAACACACACACTCACAAATGTCTTCAGGCTTTATTTAAAGAACAAGCTTATGTAATTATTGTTGGATATTGGTATGTGTGACTGTGATTTTAATAGCTAATACTTTCAGTGTTGAACATTGGATAGAATGAGAACGCTTGTATTACTCACATTCACATACACTCAAGAATGCGGAATATTTTAAGAAGTTAATTCCAAAACATTATACATTGCTAATAAAAAGAACTTAGAAAAGCAATAAGTTTAATTTTAAAGTCTTCATTATAGTATGGAATGTGAAAATATGGAATTATCTCAGAAACCTTAGCTGAGCTGACATCACAAGACAGGCAGAGACAAATTGAAATGTCTGGGTTTGCTAGGGATCGTGACATTGATGTTATACTTAAAAAATACTTTAATCCTACCTTCGTGGGTTTTCTTGAGCAGCTAACAAAATAAGGATTATTACATTTTTGAAAAGACCAAAGGAAAGTGATGGAATATTATCTGATCGTGAGCATGTAATGAAGAGGTTGAGTTGAGCAGAGTGAACTGGTAGCCACTTGGGGGCAAAGGAAAGAGTAGATGTCATGGAACCTCCTAACTCAGTGAATTTCAGTGAGTAAAGTTAGATTTTATTTAAACCTTTTATAATTTTAAGCAAAATATTTATATATAATATTAAGTAAGTTTTACACTTAAAACTGATTCCTCGTCCAACATTGCTTACTCAATATGGATGACCTGGCTCTGAGGCAAACTAACATACCTCCAGACAAGGAAGAAAACAGCACATCCTTTGACTTTTTTTGCCTGCAGCCTGTGCTCCCAAAGGGCATGGCACATATTCTGATATTGCAAAAGACAAGCAGCAAACTGTGGGGATTAGAGCTACGTGATTAGCAGTCTCGACTCCAGGTGGCCCTCCCCTGTAACCTGCCTTCTCCCCACGGCCCATCACCTGCCAGTGCACACCTCTGTATTTCCAGGTAGCGTCCTTTGATAGTAAATTATTTTCCAAAACAGCTTCATCTTATTTCTCTGTATATTTTCCAATGAAATCTTCTTCAGAATTCCTGAGTTTGTGACCAGATAGTTGGGAGACAATTAAGTTAGATTTTGGATTTTTAAGTTCTTTAGAAATACAAATTAGAGTTGGAGAGAAGTGAAAAAAGAAAAAAAGAAAAACTAAGTTAATACATTGTAAATGTTTGGATGAAATGGTTTAGTAGTATAATTTGGGGGATAACTGACTCCAAAATAGCCTTTCTTGTTAGAAATTGAGGAGACTTTTCATTTCAAAAGGCAGGTGAATTCCACTTCCATATTTAGCTTTTGATTCTGGGTCATGGTTGCAGTGAGTCCACTGAATTTTTAAACTGCTATAGTCTGATTGGGTTTGGGAGGTCTCTTTTCACAAAAAGAAAGGAAGAGCCTACCATAATCTCTTCAGTATCAAATAAATCCCCCTAAGTAAGCTGGACCTACACTTCTGCATGAGTTTCCACCTGGAGATAACATCACAAATCAGAAAGCTGAGTACCCAGTTACCAGCAGATACAGCCTCAAAAAACAAAGATACTGAGATTGATGTTAGACTCTGGAATTTAGGAAATAATTTGGCTTCAGTGTTCATTTCTTTCACCTCTGGGACCTTTAAAATGAAATGAAAATGAAGAACATAAAGAACCACGTATTATCTTGGAAGAACTCTCAGATGAATTTCATTCTCTCTGTGCAAGCCTTGTTTGGTATACACATATGTTGCATGGCATGTGTATTTTGGGTTGTTCAGGTGTAAATTCTAAATGCATACTAATGCATTATTGTTTAAAGTTGAATCATTTAAGATTCCCTTTTCTTTCTTTTTTTGTTTTCGTTTTTGTTTTTCTTTTCTTTTCTTTCTTTCTTTCTTTTTTTTTTTTTTTTTTTGAGATAGTCTTACTCTGTTGCCCTGAGTAGAGTGCTGTGATGTCATAGCTCACAACAACCTCAAACTCTTGGGCTCCAGTGATCCTCTTGTCTGAGCCTCCCAAGTAGCTGGGACAACAGAAACCCACCACAATGCCAGGCTTGTATTTTCTGGTTTTAGCCTAGATGTGCCTCACTGTTGCTCAGGCTGGTCTCAAACTCCTGAGCTTGAGCAATCCACCCATCTTGGCCTTCCAGAGTGCTAGGATTACAGGTGTGAGCCACTGTGCCTGGCCCGTGCAAGGTTCCTAAATACAAATTCTGATTCTGTGCACTACTAGGTGGTTTAAGTAGATGAATTTCTCAATTATTATATAATGACTTACATCCTGCTTTCGTTTTTATCTAGATCTAAATACTTTGTTTTAACAAAATATTTTTAAGCTGCCAATAGTCTTTGCTCTTATTTATTGAGAGTTTACTGTGTGTCAGTGAGATATTACTATTAGTGTGATACTTTAGAGATGAGATTCAAAAAAGCTTAGAAAGGTTCAAGCCAGGTCTTCCTGTTCTTGGTGGTGATTCAAGCCAGACTCTTTATCAAGACACATACTTTTTTTGTTTTTTTGAGATGGTCTCACTCTGTTGCCTAGGCTAGAGTGCTGTGGCATCAGCCTAGCTCACAGCAACCTCAGACCCCCACATTCAAGCTAACCTCCTACCTCAGCCTCCAAAGCAACTGGGACAGCAGGCACTCACTACAGTGCCCGGCTACTTTTTGACCAAGTCTCATTCTCGCTCCAGCTGGTCTCCAACTCCTGAGCTCAAGGAATCTTCCAGCCTCAGCCTTCCATAGTGCTAGGATTACAGGTGTGAGCCACTGCACCTGGCCCACGTCATTTTTATTGTGATTGCATCATTATTTTCGATAAGGGTTAAAATGAACCTAATTAATCCAATCAATAAGAACACTTAGAGGTCTGGGCAGCATCTGTGGCTCAAAGGAGTAGGGTGCCAGCCCCATATATCGGAGGTGGCAGGTTCAAACCTGGCCCTGGCCAAAAACTGCAAAAAAAAAAAGAATACTTAGAGGTCTTATTAAGACAAATACTTCTTCCTGCTGTCCTAAAGCAAATAAGATTTCTTGCTACAACTTGCATATCAAAAAGCAAAGAAGTGCAGAGAACTTTGACAAGTGTTTCTATTTGAACTTTGACAAGTATTTCTACTTCATTAGAATTAGGATCCTAATACCAAAGTTGGAAGAGAAATTGTGTGTTTAAACTATTAACACTTTCTTAGGTAGTATACAGAAAGAATGGCTGTTTCTTCCTAGCTTAGGAATATAAAAAGAGCACCTAGGTTTAAACTTTTTTTCTTATATTCATTGTTAGCACATTTTCTCAGGGTCTAATAGTTTTAGCCTGAATTCTAACTTCAGCTTTACCTTTGCACTCTAAAATTTCCTTGTGTTATCTTTCTCTTAAATTTCTCTTTCTGGTCACTTGTTTCTCTATTTTGTTGTTTTGCTTTTATGTATGTTCTCTTGAAAAAAAACTTAAAAAAAGCAAAATATCCTTGTGTGAGGGTCAAGTTTATAGCTCAGTAGGGCATACTTTCAAAGACAAGTCTACCAAATATGTTTTCAGAGGAAAATGTTGTCATAAGCTTGAAATCTAATGGCGTCTATTTAGAGGATTTCCTAATGCTGTTTTCTTTTTCCAAAAAGTATTTTTAACTAGATGTTTAATAAAAGTAGTTCTTATATAACAACAAATTTCAGGCTCAGTGTAGATTTCCTGGGTTAGATAACCTGTTGGAGTTCAGAGGACTTGCATATATACCACAATGTTAAATGCTCCAAATAGCAGAGTGCCCTGTTTCTGAATTTTATTGTTCTCGCTGAATCACTGTTTTATCATGAGACTTTCTAGCATTTTCAGTGCAATTATTAAAACAGTTATGGGGGCTCTAAAGGAAAGTAATTGGAAAAGAAAGATGGCCTGTACTGGATGAAATTCTTAATTAATCTTTCACTATTAAATTATTCCAAATTAATCAAGTATATGGCCTATAAGAAGGCAACTATGCTTTACATACTTCAGTATTATCATCACCAAGCCATATATTAAAAGTTAATTTCTGATTTAAAAGTGTACTTTAACTGCAAAACCATCAATTCTAAATAATTCTATTGTTCCCCCCCCAATCTTATAACTCCAAAGCTTCTGATGAGAGAGCTTTGCACTTAACATTTTGAGATTTGTGTGTGTGTAGACTTTATAACATTAAATTAGGATATATGTTTTTATAAAATAAGTAATCTAAATTGGAGAATATCACTCATTCACTAAGTGATTGATTCATTCATTTATTCAATACATAGGACACCAAGATAAAGTAATGTTTTAGGCAGTGACATAAATGACTATGAAATGCAATAGGAGGCAATAAACAACTTGAACTCTAATCAAACTGTAGATGAATGTTCTTGGGGTTATTTGGGAAATTCAGAAAGTGTGGTGTTCTCTCTGCTCCCAAACTGTTTTAAATTATGCAAGTAATATTCCCTACTGGTTCTTGCTATGTTTACTACCTTCACACAACACGGAGATAAGGCAAATCCCTCAGTCACTTGTCCCTTTGCCAGAGTTGGGAATGAGTCAGGAATGGCTCTCCATCCATTCCTAGGTTGAGAGTCATTACCAAACATGGTCATAATTACCAAGTCGGCCACAGAGATAAGAGATAAGGCCACATATGTCTCAGTATGTCCAGTGCAAGGTCTTACGGTCCTAACATCGTCAACAGAACTAGGTAAGTGTAGTTGGTTTTTTTTCCTACATTAAATCAACTAGTTAATTAAGTGAGTTAATTAAATGTTTCTATGTCAGACAGATATAATCTAGATGTCAACATAAAATAAATGTATTGTTTGGTCAGATATCTTAAAATGCGATTGTGAGCAAGACCATTTTTACACAAATGTGTAATAGATATTCTTGAAAGCCAGAATAGCATTAAATAGTGTATGTCACTGAATGCAAGAATCGAGAATTAAATGTAAGATACTTTGACGTTGGAGCAGTCTGGATCTTACCACCGGCCTTCCAAAGATTTTAGGAAGCTATTTCAGAGGCTGAGATATAAAAGATGTGCTGTTGTTGTTAGGACCAGTGAAATAGGGTTATACCTGCCTGTCAAACCTGACTATTTTTAATCCATGTTCTGCTACACATTATATTCTTAGACCTGCACGTAAAACACATATAATGGTACACCTTGAGACTCAGGTAGGTAGCACTGTATGAATGAAATGGGGAACACACTGAGATGATTAAGACGGATCTGTGGAATTCATACACATTGTTCATCTACCAGATACTGCCTTTTGATAGGATCTCCTGAAATTCCAGGTTTGATTGAATGATTTGAATTGGGTAAAATTTGTTCTATACTGTGCTAGCCATACAATCACATCTTCTGACATAGGGGTAAGTAGAGACAAGCTACTTAATCTCATGTTCTGAAGAAGTCAAAAATATACATATTTATTTCTTTATGTTAAACATTATCTCTGCTTTGCCTTTTTATTTCACAATAGAAGTGCTTTCCACACATTTTGAAATAATAATAAATAATAAAATAGAAGTGTTTCTTTGAAAGTGAACACATCATATTTTTAACAACTTATTGTGAGTTAGTTTTCTTTTTTAATTTTTTTCTCTCATGATTAGGAATATAGAAAGAAAAGTACAGAAAACCAAAGGATAACACTGAAGAAAAACTTGAGCAATTTCTCTGGTTTGCCTAATCGCGTATCAGGAACATTGTTTATCACCCACAATATTAACTTGAAAAAAACAGCAAACAAAAAGCAAATAAAAGAAAAAAAAAGATGAAGACCTTCTATGGTTAAAGCTACTCATGTCTGTGATTTTTGAAATGTGACATTGGACAATCAATTAAAATGCTTCCCGTTGATTCTAAAGAGAGGTTATTTTATTACTTAGTTCATGCTACCCTCGAGTTTCCAAAACATGCTCCCTGTAGTCAAGAGGGGAGACCTATCTGAAAAAAATCAAATGTGCCGATTTGTTTTCTATTCATATATTCACTTCTCTTTTTGAATGACAGGGCTGGTTGCCCAGCAGCTGCTCTGTATTATGTAGTTTGGGATACACCACTTTCTCTTATTCTCCCTGTTAACTGGGAGTAGTTTTTAATGTTTCATCCTGAGAAAAGGGGCTTGTCCTCATGGCCTAGATGTCACCTATATTTTCCTGCATTGTTTTGTATGATCTTAAATATTATTTAGAAATGCCATCAAATTGCATTTACATTTAAAGGGGGAGAAAGCACGCAAGAGCCGGACAGTTTTGTAAGAAGAGTAGGGTGTCCCGGTGTAGAGGGTTATTCTTTGCTTCTGTGATGTAGTTAAGGGATTCAAGCAAATCAAGATAATTTGTCTAAGAAACTAGATGACAGTTTTTCTCCTTTTGAATAGGAGCTGTCCTATATTGTGTTCAAAAATGCATTCTTACCTTATGTTTTAGAACAAAATAGAAGCATTTAAAAAGATAGAATTTTGTATCATTAAAAGCAATGGCAGACAAAGCTGACAGTTCTTTCATAAGCTCCTTTCAGCCCATCTCCAGACATGGTGACATTGGTACAGACAGGGTTTGTCACCCATAAATTTACAGCTTATTCCAGTCTCTTCATAAATCGACTAAATTTTTTTATAAGAAAAAAATATATAGGTGTCTAAAATACCCAGTTACAGGTTGTGTTCTATTTAGCCCTTGATTGAAACGTATTGCTCCTTAGTATCTTTTAGCTATGAAAATTATAATACGGAACAGAGATTAGAATGAAATTATCATGGCTGGAAGGCATTTACTCAGTGGGGGCAGCCACATAAACCTGGGTCTTGAGAATGATGATAATACATTAGGTTCTGCATGCCCGATATTATTGCCGCACATTATGTATGTTTCATTTATACTATTTCGCACACACCAGCAACGCTGACAGATAGGTAATTACTCTCTGCGCCAATGAACAGTTATCAGCACCACCGCTGTTTATTGCTGGAATGAAGTGCGCTTGTCAGTCAAGGTCACTTGTTTGTGTGTCCTCTTTAATAGTTCCTTCACAGTTGTTGAACTTTGCACACAGTTCTTATTGCAGGGTTCCTAGAGGTTACTTTCCTACATAATGTGTTTCTGGTGTTATCAAAGTCACTTGTATTTATCACTTTAATTGATAAACAACGAAGTCGCAGGAAGCAGAGCTGAAGATGTGAAAAAACATATTTTGCTAGTCAGCTGATCCCAGTAGGTGTTCCATAATGAATGACCTCAGAAAGACACATATAGCACAGACCCTCTTAGGCTGTGATACGCCGCCAGCCCAACCTAGTGAAATTTCATTTTATAGCGTTAACCTTAATTTCAGGCAAGGTGGATACTGACACAATTTCATAACGACTGTAGACTTAGCATTTGCACCCTCTAGAAGCGTTTTTCTTTGTTCATTTCTTGTACAGTACAGAGGTTATGTTCATGCTTAGTGTATTTATATAATGGGCTAAATCTATTTGGTTTGATTTAAAACCAGTCATGTTTATTTGTTAGATATGTGCCATTAAGTCTCCCCTTCCCATAAAAAATGTTATTAGTCTAATGCTGGTTTTCTTCCTTGTGTGAAAGCACCAGTCTTCTTCCAAAATGAACATTGCCTGGTGCGTTTTCGAGAGTAAAAATAAATTCAGTGCCATTGTGTCGATGCTGTACAGCCTGTAATTTCATCTGTTAGAAAATAAAGAGAATGGTTGATTTTTGTATTTTTGTTTGTTAGCTACAGTGCTTTATTAGAAACTGGAATAACCTCTAAGATGTAATAATTTATCTGGTCAAGATAACTGGAGCTATTTCCTTAAGCCTGTGATCAGCTTGAGTTTGTGTGTTGGGAGATTTATACTGCCGGTGCTTATTACCAAAGAAACAGTTAAAAAGGATTTATGGTAGTGTATGTTATGAGTGTGTCTGGAATTTTTGTGTATTTAACTTCTCTCCTTGCCTATCTCTGTGTTTCCTCTGTTAACGTTACCGTGAGAGAGAGAAAGAAACTATACCTACAATTAAATGCAAATTTTATTCAAGCATTTAAGCAGAATCACATTCATTCATTAAACTAAATGATTCTTTTATTTGAAAAAATATATCAGCACATGGTGATATCACACCCTGCTTACAAGAGCCTCTAGTTCTCTGTCGGTGCGAAAGTTTGCTATTTCATTATTAAAGGATTAAACTACAGCAAAAGGTGCCTGGTGACCATGAATGTTTTAGTTAATTTGATTATGCCCATAAAAAAAGAATTTAATTCCATGGCAGCCACTAGATCTTATGCCCGGAGTGGGGTTCTAATGCATTGCAGGTCTGATGTCGTCCTGGGAGAGACAGAAATTGACGCCAGGGCACAGCACTCAGGGCGACGGAGCGACTTGGTTCACTGGTGAACCCAGGTTAACACCAGGCCTCAACGTTCCCGTCGTTTTCAAAACGCTTCCCTTTCTTACTTCTTAGTTACCAGAGTGTTACAAAGAAAGGGTTTTGATCTCATGTAGATAGCACAGCATTAATTACCCTGACACTAATTAAACTGCATCAAACAAATACCACCGTGTTCCTCAGGGGGACAACAGAAGGCAGTTTAAAATAATTACTGGAGCTTCATGCATGTGTGAAGTTTTCATTACTCTTAGGACACAAGCAAAAGAGATTTGATATCATTAAAATAGCCACTCTTTAGTGACTGCAACAACAACAACAAAAAAGTGACTAAAATTTTCTTGGAGCATATTGATGTCTAAATAGTAGTGGCTTCAGTTCTTGAGAATGGTAACTTTTCCTTGAGAATTGGAAGTCTGTGAAGCAGGAACAGGTGTTCCAGTCACATTCTGGTATGATTATGTATTAGCTTATGTTTGTCAGACCATTTCATTAACCACCCACTGCTATCACATATACATATACTTGGTTCTTTCTGAACCATGAAATGAAATGCATATATCTTCACTAATGCTTGCCATCAGTGTAAATGAGAAAAAGAGGCTTGTTACCAGTCATGGCTGCCGGGAAGCCCACACCTCTGTACACTTACAGGTAATAAACATCTTTTTGTAAGTAGGACCCAAGATATATTGAGTTCCGCCTGTAATAAGGAATGGCGATCTTGTCTTACTTATGTGTTAATAGGTGGTACTTCCCATGCATATTAAGACACAGTGCGCAGTGGGACCATTGTAAAGCAGGTTTCTTCTCTCAAAACTGGAAGTGGTCACTAGGTCTGAGATTGTTTGTCATTCCAGACATAAGCAAACTTTTCTAGTCATAGAAAATGGACCTTTTGTGCTACTGGATGAGTACACAGAACAGTGGTCATGATTTGGGGGATTACAGATGGTTTTCATCACCCGTGGTTGTGAGAAAGGACTGATGTCAAATTGCTAAGTCCCAGCGAAAGGAAAGGTCAAAGAGAAGGTATGATTGGCGACAGTGATGGTGTTGGGCATGATTACGGTGACGGTGGAGGTTGCTGCCTGTGCCGGACGCCTCTCTGAGTTGTGTGTGTTCCTGCACACGTGCTGATGTGTGTGTGTGTGTGTGTTGTCCCCGAGGTCTGCTCAGCAGGCATGCACACAGCACTACCCAGGGTCTTGTATCACAAGGTCACTTATCCTGTTTATCCCTGTGACATATGAGCAGTGGGAATCAAGTTGCCTGGGTTCTAGCACCAGGTGCCAGCCGTCCTCCCTGAAAGGTGTTGGGAATTAAAATGGGAGAGTGGTCATTTCCAGATTTATGCAACTCATATTTCATTCCCTGAATGACTCTTTGAAAGTGATTATGGAGTGGTTCTGTGTATGCAGCACTGCATATCATAAGCCATTTATTTTTGACTTCCCTCCGAAAGCAATAATTTAAGGGAATTATGCATTAGGAGGGTTTTCCAGTGATTTTTAAAAATTAAAATAATGCCAGATATTTTAGGGAACCAGTTTAGGAAAATAATACTGACTTGGTGCTTTAGAATTTTTGCGCGAGGCAAAAAAAAAAATGATCAAAACTGATTATACTAGAAGAGTAAAAAAATTAATCCAGTTGTAGAAATTCGATGTGTCCAAAAAATATGCAAAAAATATACTTTTGTTCCTTTATAGCCAGATGGTTTGTCCTATTTTAAGCTGATAGTAACTTCATACATCGCTCTTGAATGTCATTGGTTTTAACTGGCAGACAGTATCTACTATTAGAATTTTCCTTATTCCTGGATGATCTAAAATATATTTTTGGAACATTTGGATGATCATACTGTACACCAAGAAAATTTTTTCATTACACTTAGCTCATACTCAAAAAAGTGTTTATATAATTATAAGAAAAAACCTCTAAAAATGAACAGTTCTTTTGACATAATGTTGACAGAAGTCACTTTGATGTAGTTTAGAGTCATGAATTTTCTATCTGTTCCATTTTTCCTGGGGCTCCATCAACTCAGACATCCTGATCTGTCATTTTGCAACTCTTTGTGAAGGCCTTGACAGATAGAGGTTTTGACAAGTGCTGGACATCAGCAGCAATTCAGAATAAGCAGTGTATATTTCTTCAGGTAAAGTGACAAAATGTCTAAAAGTGTCAGAAGAACTGTGCGGTCTGCAATCATATCTAATATTATAAAGCAAGCTTCTCTCTACCTTGTGTGTTTCAGCATTCTATGGTGGCTGAGGTTTAAAATTCTGTCAGAACCTGAGATCAGAGAGCGTTTGCATTATGTACAGGTGTTTACAATATTAAGAACATTGGTATCACTAGAAAAATGCTTCAAATTCCTATTGCGTGACAATGATAGGAACAATCACATAGTGTGATAGGAGTATTTCACCTTACAACACATCATTATTATATTTATTCTTTTTTGTTTCTGCAGTCCTGATTGGATCATTTGGCTTGATTGAAAAGTCCGTTCTCGTGCTATCTTCTGCATTCCCAGTTCAGAATTCAGTTTAAGACAACTTTAATTAGGTGGAAAGTGTAAGTGTACCTGTTCACGGGAGGGTCAGTTTTCAGCCATGGCAACGTTTTTCCGGGTTCTATCCTCTATCGATGACGATATAATACACGTAACGGTACACATTGTCTCACATATGGAATGCATTGTTCTTTTCACATAATTATTTTGAGTCTGTATTGACTCAAGAAACAGCTGTTGAGAGTTGAGAGGGAGGCAAAGTGGCACAGCCTGGAGATGTCCTTATTCACACAGTCAAGTTCCTTTTGATGTGATACCTACTGGCAGGGTTGTGCAGTGAATTCAACTTCTTTGACAGCCATCGGCACCATTGACCAGTGGTTTCGAGTTTTTTAGTGAGGAGAAAAAGTAGGAAAGAACTCCACAGTTTAGTTGATTTCCCCCTGCTGCTAGAGCTAAAGCTTCTGCCAACAACCATCTAAATCAACACCACACCAACGTGCTCTGCAGACCAGAGGTCACCCCAACATCTGGCCCCACTGTCTGCTTCTTTCAGTTTTGTCACTGGGCAGCATCTGCTTATGGTTTTTTTTCCTCAACCTTTTTTTGATCTCTCTGACAGTAAAAAGAAGTTTCTATCACCCATCATGTGTTAGGATTTCGTTTTTTTAAAAAACTCAAACGCATAGGACATTGGAAAACTGGTGGGATTTTATGTCGTTTACTCTTTTTATTTTTTAAGTTGATCGTTCTATTTGATACCAAGGTAAGAAGCACAGTGACTCTCCCCTTGATTTCCAAAAACGTCACAATCAGTAAGTCAACTGTGTGGAGGCATCTAGTTTGGGCGACGCTTGTCTAGTTTCTCTCCATCATCCTTTAAAGAGTGAAGTGATGAACAGCAAATGTTTTCTGGTGGTTTGTTTTGACTCCAGAGAAAGTCCGTGTTATTCATTGTCTGTTTTCCTGACATCTCTATCAGTGGTTGAGCTCTCATACACTTTTCATCCACAACTTGGGAAGTAGAGGACAGTTTAGGGATACGTGTCCGTGAATGTGGTCAACCTTCATCCATCCTTTAATTAGGCTGCATGTTTACAGAAGCTTCATGTCTCTTAGACAAGACACAGAAAACAGCCCCACATTGCTTTAGCTCAGTTCTCCTCCCTGTGGGTGAATTCTCCTTATCCCCAACTTGGAGTTCATTTTCAACCAGCACCTTACGAACGCCAGCTCTGTGCCTGGCACTGTCCTGGGGACCCTTCTCTCACCCTTCACAATCTGGATTATGTAGGGGGCTTGGAAATGTTCATGTCATGAAAAAGCTGAATGATTCAGAATGTGCTTGGCCTTCCCCAAGAACTGGCAACCCATTACTGTATTTATATGTAAGTATAGTTATGATAGTTCACAGCTATGATTATAACAAGATTTTAATTCTCATTCAAATCAAATGCCAGAACTCTCGGGAGAAAATGATAATTCATTCTCCAGCACCTAACGCAGAACCTGCCACATAATACACGTTGTCAAGAGAATTTGTGATTTTCTTCTATTTTCATTCATTCTCCAAAAAGATCGGTGCTTTCCTTCTAATTTCCTTCACCTTCCAGGAGACTAACGCGGTTGATAAAAACTTTTTCTTTTCTATGTGATTTAATTTTGGCTAACTAAAACAAGGAGTTGTTTTTGTAGCATTTGCCACAATTTTCAAAGCACTTTTACTAATTTGGCATCATTTGTTCTTTACAAAATTTCAGAAATTTATAGAAACCTAGAGTTTAACATTTTTTTTTTTTTGAGACTGAGATTCACGCTGTCACTTGGGCCAGAGTGCCAAGGCCTCAGCCTAGCCCATAACTCCTGAGCTCAAGGGATCCTCCTGCCTCAGCCTCCCCAGTAGCTGGGACTACTGGTGCCCTCACCATCATAGCCAATTATGTTTTCTGTTTTTAGTAGAGATGGTCTCACTTTTGCTCAGGCTGGTCTTCGACTCCCAAGCTCAAGTAATCCTCTGGTCTCAGCCTCCCAGAGTCTAAGATTCCAGGCATGAGTCATTGCACCCAACCTCAGAGTTTAACTCTTAAGGCCACAGTGACTGCGAGAGCATTCAGACCCCAAATGTGCATGTATCTTGGTAATCATTAGTTTTCAATTTCTCATTTTTATTTCATAAAAGAATTTTCTAGGCACTTGTTATGTCAGCTAACCATTGCTTCGATAAGGGCTTAAATAATAAGTAAAAGAATGTACGTGATATGACAAAACAATGGGACTTTTTCATCCAGGATTCAGTCAAAATACTTTCTAGTCACAAGTGGATGCTGAGATCCAAATTTAAAGGAAGAACACTAACAAAACTATTTCCGCTCAGTCATAGTTCCCCAAAACTGCAGGTCGGGGAAACTGGTCTTATTTCCTGTTCTGCTAACTATTTCAGCATCCTTGAGGACATCATTTGAGCTCTCTGGTTCTCAGGATTTTATTTTTTATCTGAAAAAGAAGCTCTGCAAATTGGACAATCATTTAATCTGATTTTTTCATTTTTTAGTTTAAAGAGGGTTTGCATGTATTAATTCCTTTAGTCAGAACCCTAGGTTCTAATATTTTAGGAATCCTTAATTTCACTAGAAAGGCTAAATGTTTGCTATGCTCAATAAAATATTCAGTGTAGGCATCACATTTTAATGCCCCTGTGTAATGACCTTCTTCCTGCTTTGAAAATTATCTGTAGAAATCCAGTCCCCTGAATGATAAGTGATAATACTGGTAAAGAATAATGAGGACCCCGTTAATAAATCTGGTAATTTGCCTTCTTTGTTCTGAATATTAAGCATTACAAACTCAGAAGAATGAATTAGTGTCCAATAAATTATAAAAATTGTAACTAAGTATTCTGTTTACCCCATATATTTAGGTAAGTTAGAGAATATAGTTGACATTTTGCATTTTTTAATTTACATATAATCATTTTATTTTAAGCACCCTAAAATACTGTACATCCAGAAAAAAAAAATTATTTACTTTTAAAAACAGCCGGATGACAAAATAACCCTGTTAACCTGAGAATTTATATATATTACTTTGACCACTAGAGGGAGTCTCCATTGTCAGGAGTGCTGATGAAGCCCAAGAGATCAGGAGACAGGCTGTGTTCGGGTGCTGGTAATACATCCATTGCCTGTCCATGGTATCAGATACACACAAATTGCTATAGTAATCAAATTAAACGTTATTGGGTTCATTATTCCCCCTAAGAGGAATTTGCCATCATATTTTATTTTTCTCTTTAAAATAATGTATCACTTTCAAAAGACTACAAAAACTTAAAATGCATCTTTAAAATAATAGAGATGTAGCAATAGTTAAGAACATGAGGGATTAAAGCACATAAATGAATGTTAGCCTGATCACTTCAACTTCAGGGCTGGTTTTGTAATCCGGAAATAGAAATCTCCTTCTTGTCCCTCGGACCCCGCCCTCACCTCCCCCTTCCCCCCCCCCCCCCACAGCAGCTGTGCCAGCTTTCTGCAGCCTGCCCTGCTGCTGCCCATCACCCCTAACCTGCAGGGACTTCCTTCTAGGGTGAGAGGGTAATTATGTCTCTTGTCCGGTCAGTCCTCAGCCCCTCTTCTGAGACTACCAAACAAGTGGCTCTGTGTGTGTGTGTTTTCGCAGAGCTGTTTTATAAATGAGGAACTGAGCTGAAACCACCTGCTCGGTTCACTTCGGCTGCAAAAAAAGGCTCTGCAGGGCAGAGGTCCTTCCTCAGCGAGACTGACTCTTAGTCAGCCACACATAACGGGAGAGTGCAAATTTTTTAAATTTCAGGTTTCAAACAGGGCACTTGGGCCTTGCTTAAATATCTTACCTTACACATGACTGATAGCAGATTCAATTCTCGATTATCTGCTTCGCATTACCCAGGTACTCAGAAGTCAATCAGAGGACCAGGAGACAATGGGTAATCAAAACTACAGGAAGTTACGACAGATGTACGTTATATTTACTTTTTGTTCTTGCATCTAGGAACAGGTGTCTTTGATATTCTAGGAAACCTCTCTGTTCCTCCCAGCTAACACCCAGCTCACAGGCCTGGTAAAGTGGCCCTGCAGCTCAAACTGTGGAGATGGGCCAGTTCTCTTATTTTTTTTCCCAATCTGTTGTGGATCAATACCTCTGTAAAATTTCATATAATAAAAATAAATGAGTAGGAATGTGAAATAAAAACATTTGAAATACTACCTAATTTTGCGCTATTATATTCGACAGACGTAAAGTTACTCTGTGACATTGCTGTGAGAGTTTGTATACTCTCCTGTCTGTCTGTGCTTGTCACTGGACCCACACGCAGGGGAGAGGTGGCGCTGTGGGTGCACTGGCTTCTCATTGCCCCCCACCGCTCTGTTCCTTCCTGGAGGTCCACTCAGAGAATTGATGTGAGTGCCTTTCCGACTAATTCACACTTCTCCCTTTAACAGAATACCTTCTCCTCCCTGATCTGGAGCAAAGGAGGAACTGGAAGGTGTTTGTTTCCAGGCTGAGCATAGGACAGAAGTAAAGAGAGAAAAAACTGTGCGAAAATCACAAACCAGAATTGGTGGCAGAGGCAGTTTAGTGAAAATAAAGTTTCAAATCTTTGACCCTGAGCATATAATTAGGTTTATTACACATGATAGTTTCTAATCACCTCACATTATAGAAGGTTCAATTTTAAATTATTTGTTTCTTATGAATTTGAGGCAGAAATAAAGCAGTTCAAGGGGATCTTCATGCTCATGAAATCTGCAGAGAAATTTACTGCAGAGCTTAGTGAAATAATAGACTGAGCACATTTCCCTTATTTTTTCTTTCTTTTTAGTGGCCCTTTTGAAATAGAGCTGATGGTAATTTTGTTTTCCAGGCCTCAGTGCATACTGAGGACAGATTAGCTAAACAAACACATTGGTCTGGGAATGGAGACACCAGGTTATCGTCCTGTGTCTATTCCCTAGCCAGATGGCCTCCAGCAAATCCCTTCAGACCTCACTTTTCTCTTCTTAAAATGGGGAGACTGTTATGTCCCTGTCATCCTCATAGGGGTGGTTGCTGGGGAGACCAAGTTAACTAGTCGCTAGGCTTTGGAGACCTTCAGCCTGGTACAGATGTGTGTATGAGTGGGGCTGCCTCATTCTCCTTTCTCCTAAGCAAATATTTATTTTTCTTGAACTCTCTTGAAATATACATTTAAGTTTGTTATCCCTTTCTGTATATATTTTTAGGACCCTTTCCCACCCTGCCCCTCATCCACCCATAACTTTATTAATAAGAATAAAGTATTTTTATTTTTGTTTTAAAATATGGAGATTAAACCCCAAATATACACACTAAAATTTTATTTTTTTTAAAGTAGAGGAAAGAATCATTTAAATACCAGCTCTAAGATTGAGTCCCGCTCTCCCAGTGATATTAAGCATAGCTGTGGTGCTGAGCTCCGAGGGTTGGTGAAAGGGGAGTCTGACCTCTGAAGGCTCAGTACCCCCTCCTAGTCAGAACACGCACGCACACAGATGCACACACACACACACACGAGTGCATATGGATCACAAGTGCCATGGCCAATGCTTATTATACTGATTATGCTCTGAAAGTGATCACACAGGGGCTTCCTTTGGAAAACAATGATCGCAAATGAAATCGCAAGGTCATTGCCCTGAAAGCCAAGAAGCAGGTGGTCTCAACACTGTGACACTTGGCAGAGCCTAGTCCAGACCTGTTTCTTCAGTCGTGACCAAGCCGGTTGGAACAATTCGAATCCTAATATGAAGTTCTGGAGATGGGAAATGGAAAAGTACTTTACACCCTAGTGAACTGGGAAGGTCTGCATTAGCCAAGTGACTGATCACTTTGTGGCTCAAGAAGAGTTTGGAGGAATTATGGAAACGTATTCATTCGTTGCTAGATACATGCATACATGCAGACATATACCGAGCATCTATCAAGTACCAGATCCACTGCTCCATGCTGGGGAGACAGAGGCAAGAAAAAATGATCTGGGTAGATGCTCTCATGAAAATTACAGATAATTATGACACAGAGTATGGAAATGGCACTGGGGGTGCAATGATGAGCAGAAATAAGCCTATGGCACTTAGAGTTGAAAAGGACTTTGGAGGCCATCCACATTCCGCCTCCAGCCACCACCTCCCCCAGCTACTGTCACAGCCATACGTTTGTGCTGGTGCCTGTTTATACGTACTGGATGTGTGTGCCAGTGGGACCCCCGCTTTTCGGGCAGTCTATATCCTTTGACAGCAAATAGTAGTTAAGATATGACGAGGTAGATATACATTTGGCTTCCTTTATTCCTGGCTTTTGGAAGAGCTGATAAGGGACCCTTGAGCCAGCTTAATGTCCCTAAACTGTATTACCTATTTAATTGTTGGATTTATACTGATAAATGAGAAAATTTAGACATTGCTAAAGTATACGACTTTGATAAATGTTCATGGGAATTTGAAATGTTTTGGAAGAGATCATATTGTTCTAGAATCAATACTCAAATTGAAATAATATTTAAACTACCAGACTCCTTTCACTATCATTGTTA
This sequence comes from Arctocebus calabarensis, assembly GCA_963573935.1. Classification (NCBI taxonomy): domain Eukaryota; kingdom Metazoa; phylum Chordata; class Mammalia; order Primates; family Lorisidae; genus Arctocebus; species Arctocebus calabarensis. Next base: position 8,326 of record CAUYON010203671.1, on the reverse strand, counting down.
ACCCCCCACCCATTCCTGAGCAGTGTCACCTTGGGAGTTCCATCCCAGAGTGCACAGAATTATCCATCAACCCAGGAAAAGGATGGAATGAATTCCATTCACAAGGACACATGTGCAGTCCCTTTGCGCCATGAGTATTTGGTTCCATTTTTTACTGGAAGGCATATAAAACTAATTGCGTATGTGCATGTTTAAGCCACAAAAATGTCCTGGCAGGAAGTGAATGCCTGGGGATATTTGTACCCACTTCCCACAGTGGAGTGAACAGAAGTAGTTCCAGCTAAAGGAGAAGCATGAGCCTGCCTTGGAAAGTGTTTTCACTTTTCAAAATTTATTTTCTCTCTCTCTATATATGTGTATATATGTGCCTATGTAAATTTAAATGGAACAAGTCTCATATATTTCTTCAACTACAGTTCAACATATATATATATAATCTTGAAAGATATTATGTCGAAAATGCAGGTTACTTCTCCAAATGTGGGAAAGAATAACACATACTTTTGGTCTTGTTTGTCTTAACCAGCATTTTCTAAGCTGGCCCCAGAAAAAAAGGAATTAGAAATTACAAGAGTTTTATAGTTTCCTGACTTCATAGTAGGTTATAAATAAGAGGGGCTCTGTTTCTCCCCCCAAATATACAATATCTTGGTTTGTTCATTACTTTTTAAAATAGATTTTTTTTTTAGACACAGGTGTTGCTCTGTCCCCAAGGCTTGAGAGTACAGTGGCGCAATCCTTGTTCTCGTGGGCTCAAGCAATCCTCCTAGACTTCCGGATGGGTATTTTATCATAAATGTGGGAACATGGTAGCATCAAATAGTTGGTTTATTTTAAAGAATATCTGGCCTTGGGACATTCTTTTAGAATTAGGAAAAAAGAGTATTACATCACGACATAGTTCTCCTTACTTATAAGGAGAACACACAGTGTATTTTATCATAGTACACAGTTGCGTTTCAGTTGAGATATCTTCCAAAGAGTAAAGATGCCAGGAACCTAGAATCAAGTAACTATTTTGCTGGCCTATTAGTGAGTTTTTAAAAGTTGTATATAAATTGTGACTGGGCACAGTGGCTCAGCCTGTAATCCCAGCACTCTGGAAGGCCGAAGTGGGTGGATTGCTTGAGCTCAGGAGTTCAAGATCAGCCTAAGCAGAAGTGAGACCCCATTCCTACTAAAAAAAAAACAGAAAAACTAGCTGGGTGTTTTGGTGGGTACTTGTGGTCTCAGTTACTCAGGAGGCTGAGGCAAGAGGATCGATTAGCCCATGAGTTTGAGGTTGCTATAAGCTATGATGTCACAGTCTCAAAAAAAAAAGAAAGAAAAATGTTGTATGTAAGTTGCATATAAAAGCCATGCTCGTGTTCAGTGCAGGCTGAGTTATACTGTCCTAGAATATGGTGGTCCTGGAGGGGGAGTAAAGCATGAACATTAATATAATAAATAAAATTAATATAACAAATGTTTTTTTCTTCAAAGTCTTTTTGATCTTTTAGTTTTGAAATTAATTGTGTGAACATGCTGTTGCCCTTTTGGTTTGGTTGGTCATTTCTTCTTGGGACCACGGATGACGTGGGAAGTGACACTGTCCAGGAGCAAATCCCAGCCATGCTGTCTTCCTTCTTCCTATGAAAACGATGGGGATTTCCGTGTGGTATGATTTAATTTACGAATTATAGCGCAAAAGAAGGAATGCATTGTTTTCTCACAATTGGGGAATAATAACATTTCTTGTATGTGCCTGCAAGTGTGCTAGGATGTAAGAGAGACCCTCGGGGTTCCTGTCAATAAAGTGGGACCTGTGTGTATGGATGTATTTGTGAGCGAATGCAATTATTAATATGTCTCTCTCCTCTTTTTAAGAAAAAAACCCTAGAAATAAAAGTGAATTCAGTTATGAGTGTTTTGAATTTGCATTAAGTATTTCCTTCATTATTCTTTAAATAATGAGCTTCCAGAAGGCATTATAAGTGTATTTTAAAGGTTGATGTTTATATAGATTTTAAAGAATGGAGCTCAAAAAAATATGCTATATATATGGAAACAAATATTTTTGAAGATAAAATACTTGGATACATCTGTTTCATAAAACTAACAGTAGGAAAGAAATGAAAGGAAATTTAACCTTCATGGCAGATACTTCAGAGTTTATTTTTGAATCAGCAATTTTTAGCTCTAGTGTCTAGAGAATAGAACCCAAGAAACGTTCACTTCAGCCAAAGTTGGACTCGTGAAGAACAAAGTATAAACTCTTTGTAGGTGCTTCCTTTCCCCTTCCGTGTGTCTTCATTATTTAGAATCGTACCTGGGACAGTGGGGCTTCTCTTGTCCTCTATGTCAGAGCTTTTGCAACAGCTGATAAGTGATCACTAAGCCCGTTTAATATCCTGTCCCTGAACTCCGTTACCTATTTATATTGATCAATGAGGAAGTTCAGACATTTCAGTAAAATATACGACTTTGATAAATGTTCATGTCATTTAGGCTATTGTCAATTGTCAACTTAGTCTCCATCATAGAAATCTTTATTGCCAAATAAATAAGTGAAAGAAAAGAAAGAAAGGAGGGAGGAAAAAGGAAAAAAGAAGGGGCTTGAAATAGAAAATCTTCAGAAGCTAGTTTGAGATGCTCTTTATGGGCTGGGGGTGGTAGCTCACACCTGAAATCCTAGCACTCTGGGAGTCTGGGGTGGGTGGATTGCTTGAGCTCAGGAGTTTGAGACACTCTGAGCAAGAGCCACACCTTGTCTCTACTAAAAAATAGCAAAACTAGCAGGCATCATGGCAGGCGCCTGTAGACACAGCTACGTGGGAGGCCGAGGCAAGAGGATGACTTGAGACCAAGAAACTGAGGTTTGCTGTGAGCTATGATGATGCCATGGCACTCTTAACCCAAGGTGACAGAGTGAGACTCTGTCTCAAAAACAACATATATAAATAAATAAACAAATAAAACATGCTTTTTATATATTAATTGTAGTCACCACTGCACCCCAGTCTCGACTGCTTTGCCTGGAGAGATGGTGGAGACAGAGCAGCAGAAGTGGGCTTGTAGACGTGGAAACCTAATAAACACATGTCTATGTAAAAAAAAAAAAAAAAAAATGATAGAAGTTGCTGTGGAACCTTCGCGGGTTCAGTGACCCAGCCTGGACGTTGGGTTTTCTGTGCAGACATCCACATTGTCCCCCGGGCTGTCCTGAGTCGGGAAGTGAGTTTTATGCTGGCTGACTGTTTACTTGATCCTAAATGTGTTTATATGTATCGTGATATGGAGAACGCTTCAAACCCAGGAGACAGCTTGGAAAGGAAACTTGACCTACAGCTGTTGGACTAGAGTGCTCATCTCCTTTCCACTGCCTCACACACATGACCTGGGGCAGATTCGCCTGAGTGCGAGGAATACCATGTCTACAGAAACTACCTACATTAGCGAGTCAGGCTTTTATTATCACTCCTCTTTTCACAATGTTGAAAGCAGGTGGAGCTGTTTTCCCAACTATCCAGAGTAACATACACTTGAAAAATACTTGGAAAAACTTTGAATTACCCAAGGAGTAATTTTTTAACATAAAATGTATTGTATATATTTGAAATTTACACACGAAGGAGTAACTTTTTTAAAAAAGAAAAAATTTACATTTCTTGAGTGCCTGTTACAGGCCATATAAGTTTGGCTCCTGTTCTGCTTTTTGTTTTGTGTTGTTGGGGCATTTAGACATTTTCTTAATTGAGATATAATTCCTACAACATAGAAAAAAATTCATTTTTTTCCACGTAAAATCAGTTTTTTTGTATATTCGTGGGGCTGTGCAATCATTACCATTATCTAATTCCAGAACATTTTCATCACCCCTAACCCCCTGCTGCCAGTCACTCCTCATTCCTGCCTCCTCTCATCCTTCGCTAAGCACTAATTTTCTTTCTTTCTCCATGGATTTTGCCTATTCTAGACATTTAATATATATAGTATCATACAATATATGCTCCTTTGTGACAGACTGCTTTCCTTCCCCATAATATTTTTAAAGCATTTCAAATGTTACAACAAGCATGGGCAGTTCATTCCTATTTATGGTTGAATAATATTCTGTTATGTGGCTATACCAATTTTGTTTACATACTATTTTTTAATGTATGTTTTGATTGCTTCCATTTTTGGTTATTATGAATAAGGCAAATATTAACATTTGTGTGCAAGTTTTTGTATGGATGTAGGAAGTGGGACAGATAAGTTTGCAAACTCACCTTAGAAAAAGTGCTGCATACGTCATTGCAAATTATCATTATAGTCGCCATCAAGGTACTGCCCCTGGAAAGCTATGCACCAATGTCACTGCCTCATCCATCCTCCAAAGAAATTCTGGAGCTCTTTTTCTGGAATGCCATCAGAGCTGTTATCATATATTTTCTTTCTCTAGGATATGTACCTAGATGTGGAATTGTTGGGCCATTTGGTAATATAGTATTTAAATTTTTGAGGATCTACCAGGCTCTTTTCCACAGTGCGTGCACCATTTTATGTTCTGTATATGAGAACAAGGGCTTTGATTTGTGTGTCTTTGCCATTACTCGTCATTGTCTGTCTTATTGATAAAAGCCAACCTAGTGGATATGAAGTGGTATCTCTGTGTGGTTTTCATCTGCCTTTCCTAATGACTAATGAAATACATTCATTCAATCACCAAACACTTGTTGAACACCTGCTGTTCCCTGCTGGCAATAGCTTTCAAGGTGGCATTTGTAGGTACTTTTGAAGGAGATCATCTCTGGACTGGGAAGAAATGTTTGAATGCTGATTGTGAGTTTACACATTTACAAATATAAATTTACTTAATATAGATTTATTATATATATTATATTTCAGAATTATTCTGCTACTTAGAGAGTTTGTTACTTTATTTAATTATTTAAAAAAACGATAGGGTTTATCATTCATGCACCAGGCATTGTTATAAGTACTTTAAAAATATGAATTCTTTTTCCTTTCCTGTTTTTCTCCTCTTTTTTTCTTTCTTTTCCTTCTTCCCTTCCCTTCTCTTCCTTTCTCTCTCTTCTCTTTCTTTTCTTGAGACAGAGGCTCACTCTCTCACTCCAGGTAGAATGCAATGACATCACAACAACCTCAAGCTCCTGGATTCAAACGATCCTCCTGCCTCAGCCTCCTGAGTAGCCGGGATTAGCAGCTCATACGACAACACCCAGCTAATTTTCCTATTTTTAATTGATACAGAGTCTCACTTTGCTCAGGCTGGTCTTGAACTCCTGAACTTAAGCAATCCTCCCAAATTGGCCTCTCAGAGTACTAGGAGTTCAGGCATGAGCCACTATGCCCAGAAAAAATATCAATACATTTGCTCCTGCTAATAAGCAATAATTGATATCATTTCCCCCAATTTATAGATGGGAAATCTGAGGCAAAAAGAGATGAAGGCACTTACCACATGGCTGGTAAGACAATCTGGTTCACCTGACTTACAGTTGCCCACCTAATCTGTGACATCTCCTTCTGCAGTATTTGGGATGAGGGGCAGGAATCTAAGTGCAACTATATGCACATTTAAGGAATACGTACTGAATGCCTCCCCTGAGCCAGTCACCAAGCCAGGCACCAAGGAACTACCAGTGAAGACACTGGGCAGAGCCCAGGCCCTTATGGGGTTTTGTTTCTAGTGCATGGGACAGACCATGTTCTGGAAACAGGAAGACCTGTCAGCTTTGAGTCGGTATAAAGAAAAATGCTACCATGAGATGGGGAAAGGGTGTGCAGACAGGGGGCACAGGGCCTGAATAGGTGCCCTTTGAGTAGCAACGGGAACAACGTGAGGCACTGGGTGTCTTGAAGAGCAACCCAGACTGAGGAACCTGCAAGTTCAAAGACCCCAACAAGAGAGTGAAACTGGCAAGGCCCAGGAATGTAAAGGAAAGTATTTTTATTTATTTTTTTTTTATTGTTGGGGATTCATTGAGAGTACAAAGAACCAGGTTACATTGATTACATTTACAAGGAAAGTATTTTTAATGGATCACTAGAACTGCTATTTGGAGGATGCACTCTAGCAGCATCAGACCAGAGAGGCTGCTGCAATTGTGCAGGGAAGGGGTAATGGTGATCTGGACAAGAAGGGAATATAACTTAGAGTGGAAAAATGTGGTAGAACCTCTGTAAGTTGACCACTCAAAGAACTGTAACAAACTGGCCAACATAAGGAAGCAGGCCTCCTGTACTGATATGTACATGTGGTGCATGTGTGGTCTATGAAAAATAGGTCCACCTAAGAAGGGGGTCAGTGTAGGGAGGTGGCCAACTATGGAGCTTCTGCTGTATTCTGAAGGCAAAAGTAAGTGATTCGCTGATGTTAAACTTGTGTGTTAAGAGAGAAAGATAAAAGCCAAAATTCAGTCGAGGTTCTCGGTCTGGCTCCTGGGTGCATCGACCTGCCATTTACTGAGTTGTGAACACTGCAGAGGAAAATTCTTGGTAGAGAAATTAAGCATTCATTTTGGTCAGGTCAAGTTTCAGATGCTGTTAGGCCTCTGAGTGGAGCAAATGAATAGGCAGTGGGATCAGAAGTCAGCATTCAGGGCAGAGGGCCAGCAAGGGATTCAAAGCAAGGTGTGCTCCGTACACCTTGGCGTCAAGAGCTGTGGGCCCCAGCCACAAGCTCTATAGCAGTGGTTCTCGACTTTCCTAGCGCTGTGATGTATTTTCATGGTTACAGAGGGGCCACAACCCACAGGCTGAGAGCCGCTGCTGGAGAAGGTGTTGAGAGGAGCAGAGGTTTGCAGTGGAGCTCTGAGGTGTCCTGCTGTTCAGAGATACCCAAGAAGCAGGGAAGGTGAGAAGAGTTGCCAGTGAAGTGGGAGCTCACAAAGGGAGCCAGACAAAGACAGGGGTTTTCTCTGTTGGTTTGTTTTTGTTTGTTTGTTTGAGACAGAGCTCACTCTGTCAACCTGGGTAGAGTGCCGAGTGCTATGGAATCATCACAGCTCACAGCAACCTCAAACTCTTGGGCTTAAGTGATTCTCTTGTCTCAGATTCCCGAGTAGCTGGAACTCAGGCACCTGCTGCAACGGCCAGCTGGTTTTCTATTTTTCATGGAACCAGGGTCTCACTTTTGCTCAGGCTGGTCTTGAACTCCTGAGCTCAGGTGATCCACTTGCCTCAGTCTCCTAGAGTACTAGGATCACAGGTGTGAGCCACCTCGCCAAGCCCCAAAAAGAGTTTTTGAAGAAACATCAGTGAGGTAAAAGCTTCTGTTGGGCATAAGTGGCAGGAGGCTCTCAGTAGCTGAAATGAAAAAAATAGTATGGGAAGTCACACATGGGCAACTCGTATTAGTAGATGTAATCTGTGTCTCTGGCAGTAAAATAGTGCCTTTTGGTTAGTCCCCCTACTTTAAAAAAGCACAGACTTGCTCACTTCACTTTTGTAGGATGAGTCTTAGCTGCTCAGCCTTGCATTCCACATGCTCCCCAGCCTGGCTCTGTCCCACCTCTTTCCAGCCTCATCTTGCACAGTCCATGATTTCTCCAGTCCCAGCCTAGCTGTGCCCTGTCACTCTGGTGGTGTTGAGCTTCTTCTTCATGTACAGCTATCAATTTGCAGGGCTCTGCATTCTCTGCCTTCCCCTTTGGCTCATCGTTTCCTCCTTTCATTTCCTAATGAGAGTTTACTCATCTTTAAACTCACAGCTCAGATGTTACCCCCATGAAATGCTTTCCCTGACACTCCAAAAAGGCCTCTATTGACTTTGCCTCCTAATACCCTAACATCTTTCTCTGTTATGCTTCTATAGTGGCCACAAGTCAGTGTACCATATTTATATACTAGACCATCTATGCCAAATGTGTATGAGTTATCTTCTGCTGTGTAACCAATTGCCCCCAAGTTTCATCTTAAAACAACAACTATTATCTCATGGCTTCTGAGCACCAGGGATCTGGGAGAGGCTTAGCTCGGTAGTTTTGAGGTTCTGAGGTCTTTCATGAGGTTATAGTCACAACATTGACTGGGCTTCAGTCATCTCCAGGCTCTACGGGGCCTGAAGAATCTGCTTCCAAGCTCACTCGCATGATCATTAGTGGCTTCAGTTCCTTGCTGGAGGTGGACCCAGGATTTTTTTTTTTTTTTTTTTTTGAGATAGAGTCTCACTATGTCACCCTCAGTAGAGTGCTATGGCGTCATAGCTCACAGCAACCTCAAACTCTTGGGCTTAAGTGATTCTCTTGCCTCAGCCTCTCAAGTAGCTGGGACTATAGGCGCCCACCACAACGCCCAGCTATTTTTTGTTTGTTGTTGTTGAGGTTGTTATTGTTGTTTG
>CAUYON010203669.1:0-33659 GCA_963573935.1 Arctocebus calabarensis | reverse complement strand
GGCCCGCCAAACAACAATGACGGCTGCAACAAAAAAATGGCCGGGTGTTGTGGTGGGTGCCTGTAGTCCCAGCTACTTGGGAGGCAGAGGCAGGGAACTCGCTTGAGCCCAGGAATTGGAGGTTGCTATGAGCTGTGTGATGCCACTGCACTCTATCCAGGGTGATAGCTTGAGGCTCTGTCCCCCCCCCCCCCAAAAAAGAGATCCCTGCTTCCCCATGTTTATTGCAGCACCATTCACAATAGCCAAGATATGAAATCAACCTAATTGGTGATGGATGAATGGATAAAGAAAATGCAGTAGATACACATAATGAAATACTAGTCAGCCATAAAAAATGAATTTTGTTGTTTGCAGCAATGTGGATGGAACTGGAGATCATTATGTAACTGAAATAAGCCAGGCACAGAGAGAAAAACACTGCGTGTTCTCACTGATGTGTGGGAGCTAAAAATGTTGATCTCTTGTTGATAGAGCACATTAATGATTACCAGAGGCTGAGAAGGACGCAGGCAGAGGAAGAAGAGAGGCTGGTTAATGGGCACGAGTATACAATTAGAAGGAATAAGTTCTAGTGTTCACTAATGCAGTAGAGTGAATATAGTTAACAATCATTTGCTGTATATTTTAAAATAGTTACATGAGTTGAAATGTTCTCAACAGCAACAAAGAAATGATAACCATAGGAAGTGGTGGATATCCTAAATAGCCTGATTTGATCATTATACACTACATGCATGTATCAGAAATCACTTGAACCCCGTAAGCATGCACAATTATTATGTATCAATAAAAAATCTGGGTTAATTTCTGAATAATGGCAAACATTAACGTTATCTGACTCATTGCTTTACATCGAGTGTCCAAGTTCATTCAGACACTGCCCTTCCAATTTCTTCTGGAAGTGTTCAACACCAACATCTTTCACCATTTCTCCCGGCATTCACAGAATGATGTCATCAAAGTAACTCATGTTCTGGTTATTCATTTTTGTAACTGCGGTGCTATTATTGCTTATTTTTGATCTCCTGTTTAGATGCAGGAGTTTGGTGTACCCTGGGGTTTGGCATATGAACTGAGCTGGAATGATTGCACATTGTCAAGAACTTACTTGAAACAAACTTGTGTGGTTGATTCAACATGCCTACTGGGGAGTAACTAAGAGTTTGAATTCATTTCCAAGTAGAATGCAAGTTATGAAGGATAAGTAATAAAAATGTGCTAATTTGAAGCTTGCGTGCATATTATTAAAGCTCAACAGTAGCACAGCAATTATTTAGAACTTACACCAACAGAAGATTTTTTTCAGGAAAGAGTATTTATCACTGACATTGTTTGGAATTGCCAGCACATGGTGGTAATAAAAAGCAGACTGACATCTAGTTGGCCTTACTGTTTTTAAATTCTCTACAGGCTTCCTTATTACCTGCACCCAGAGCAGAATGCTCCCTTGGCCCAGCCGCGGGTACACCACTGCATCCAGCTACTGTGAGCAAGGGGTGAAGATTGTCCTGACGTCGTAATACAGAGAAAGACTTTATGAGCCCACACTAAGTTTCACAAGCTTTACTCAGAGGAGAGGGCAGCATGCCATAGCTCCATGTGCTGACTGTTACTTTCTCCTTCTTGGCTGCTTAACCCAAAACACACACAGAGTACCAAGATGCTCTTGCCCAACTGCTCTGACATGCCCACATGCCATCACAAATGCAATGGGTTCTAATTCAAGATCACATCAACTAGTGCGCCCAGCACGGTTACATGGCACTGCGGTTCTCTAAGTCTAGATAGCTGGGTGACCTCCACTTCTTTTATATTTATGTTGAGATTCCATCTGATACTCATCAGATGATGGATTACTTAGCAAACAAACCCACTCATAACACACCCTGTCCTCAAAGTCTAAATCAACACAATTTCCCAGTCTTAATGATCTTCCTTAGCTATTCCCTGTGTATAACTTCTTTCTTCTCTGCATCGATTCTGTGTAACCTCCTCCAGGCCATGCAGAGTTCCACTGCTGGCCTTAGAGAGAGCACTGCTGAAAAGGGGAGCCCAGTAGGGTGAGTTGTTAGTTTCTTCTGGTTGGGGCTGCAATGGGGGACATTTCAGAAGGGCTGGAAAGCTTTAGGGCTCCCATTCCTCTATATCTCAATTTAGGTTCCCCTCCCCCATACCTCAATTTTCATTGCTCCTGTATTCTTTCCCATCATCACATTGTATTCTCATAGGAAGCCTAATGAATTTGCACATGCAAGGGGGCTGTAATTCAGTAGCTTGAAACATCCATTTCTGAACTTGACTGTTAGTGATTTCAGGCCAGTAGCTGGTGGGACCATATCAGAACTGGACTTCAGGAGAGATGTCTGGGACTGAGTTTGCTGTTTGCTTACATTAGATCATCCCAGTTTACTCAGAAGCAAACATTAGACCCTGCTGTCTTTGCTGTTCTCATATTTTTTTTTGGAGACACAGTCTCATTCTGTCATCCTCAGTAGAGTGCCGTGATGTCACAGCTCACAGTGACCTCCAGCTCTTGGGCTTAGGTGATTCTCTTGCCTCAGCCTCCCAAGTCACTATGACTACAGGTACCTGCCACAGCACCTGGCTATGTTTTGTTGCAATTTGGCCAAGGCCGGGTTTGAACCCATCACCCTCGGTATATGGGGCCGGTGCCCTTCCCACTGAGCAACAGGCACCGCCCTGTTCTCATATCTTTTAAACTACCTCGTGGTTGCAGTTATTTGGTCTCCCAAATCTTGCCCCCCAACGTGTCCATGGTCCCATATAAGCACAAGAAATACATATATTGCTGTTTTGCTTCTTTTTAGCAAGCACTGTTAATTTCCTATCTCCAAAAATTTGGTAGAGCCTTACTGCCTTCACTGCCACCTTAGAAAGATGACCTGTGACATTTTTCTTGAAGACCTGAAATTCACAGTACACTTTCCAGGACCCATTTAGGAATTATTTAATCTTCTTTTTCTTTGAAAACATTAGATAGTGACTCTAGTTGATTTCAGCAAAAAAGTAATGGGGGAAGACATTTCTTGAAATAATACTGGAGCATCCACAGAGGGCAAATTGTTGAATAAACAACTGAACTCTGGGAAGGGCAGAAAGGCGGGCCAGGCCTCTGGCCACAGTAGCAGGAGTCTGTTCCTCTTCTGTCTAGAACTCTGTGTTATTAATGTGAATCGGCCTCAATGACAACCAGGCTTAGTGTTTCTCAGGAGAGAATCTGAATTGGCTCAGCTTAAAACAGGTGTCCAGCTACAGCCAGGGCAGGCTTATGCAGCTAAGGTGGTGTGTGTGTGTGTGTGTTCAGGTTGGGGGGTACTTTGAATCACAGGCTGTACCCAGAGAAAGGGCAGCCCTCCTGTAAGCATCCCCTTTTGTGTGGGGGATGGAAGTTGTTTCTTGTTTCCTCCGCTTCCTTCGTTCCCTTTGCCCTGCCATGTTCCCTGCTCTCTGTGCTTACAAGGCGTCCACTGACTGATTAAAACATGCCATGAGTTAAAAACAGGAGATTACAGAATAGATTTAAGACCAAGTCGGTCTCTGGGATAGAAGATAATAGTGATTTGGTAAGGGAGAAAGGAAAGTATGGAGATGATTCTAACACTCAGAAGGAAAAATTAAAAAGGAAATCATTAATTTGTGTGCCTCTGAGGCTCTGGGCATCCTCCACTCCTGAAAACCTTCTCTTCTCTGAACTTGAGCTCTCCAGGCCGTCCAGCCCGTCTGCCTCTGAGCAGGGCTGCCTGCCTTACTCTAGACAGTCCCCCTGTAAGTTCCATCTCCCAAACCATACTCCAAGATCCCCCAAGGACAGAATCAGCGTCTTCTTACAGTTTAGTTTTTGGAAATTCTCAATATATTTTGATATCAGTTGAGGCAAGTTTTGGATTCCCAATCCTCTTGTTTCTCCATTTGCACATGCTCATTTTCATAGATGTTTTAAACTCAATTCATTCTTATATTACCTCCTGTGTTTTTACTGGCTGCCCCCTGAATCCCTCAATTCTTGTTTTCCAGCCATCAAAGAATGAAAGTGAGCGACAAAGAACCAGTTGCAAGCAGAGGGAGGACGTTTACTGAAGTGACAGTACACTCCCGAGAGCTCAGCACAGACACAAGTCCAAGCAGATTGGAGCCCCGGGATTTTTGTGTCATCCTTTTTTCTCCCATCTGGCCTCTCCTCCTTTGCGATTCTGTCTCTTCTCCTTTTTTCTTAACCAATGGGGATGTTTCTTCCCCACCCCAGGGTAGGAGAGTTTTTCATCTTTCGTATGTGGTGGATCCTCAAGCCCACCGGGGAGGGGAGGGCCAATTGCAAGGTTGTACGTAGTCTGATCTTACATGCCCGAAGTTGTTCCTGTGGTTTCTTGTGTCACTTGCAGTTGGCTACCTTCGTCTTCTGGTTGCTACGATATCTTTCTCTTGCTCAGCATCCTGTTCATTCACCTGTTTTGGTATTTCTTCTATTCATGTCTCACTTTTATACCTCTGCTGACATTCTATGACACTTGTGACCCTTAATTCTCGGTGTGTCTCCTCACTCATTGTCCCTCTGGTTTGCACAGCCCATTCCCTACTTCCTGTGCTCACGTCTCACTTTCCTACCTACAAGAGTGTCAAGCCTCTTGTCCCCCCCATACGCTAAACATGCAACGAATATACTTTGACAATGACAATTATGATAAGCAGTGCTGAGAGGTTTGTCAGAGGCATGAATGAGAGAAAGGATTGAAGATGTTTTCTTATTTATACTTTATTTTTAAAAACAACTATTAAATTCGTATAGCAATGGATTATAAAATTAAGGTTCTATTTAGAACAAGATTTAAATGATTATATCAGGAGAATTGGTCCATTTTCCATTCATTATTAATATATATGCTTAGTCCATTGCTGGTTCTCTTTCAAATTCAAGCAGATGATACGTTTCTAACTCTAAATGAGATAATGTCTATAAGAGATCTGACAAGCTGCTTTGTAAGGGGTGAGCACTCCATACAGAGGAATGAAATATAGTGGTAACAAATGCAACTCACTTTCAATCACTTTTAGGCTAAACCTTCCATCTAAGGCCATTTGGATCCCTTCAATATCTTCATTCCTGAAACCCTTACAAGAAACTTCCATTTAGCCTAGTGGATCTCAAGGGGCTGAGGTAGAAGGACCAGTCATCAGAATCCAACCTCATGGAGGATTTTGTTTCTGATCCCTTTCCTCACTTCTTCCTTTCACTCCTTTGCAGTTCAACGGAAATTATCCTTTTTTAGGGCTCCTTGGTGAACAAATGTATTGAGATCATCGAGTTTTGTCTTTTTTTTCTTTTCCTAGACAAGAAACATTTAACATTATATGTTTATGATTTGCTTGAGAAAAGGCCTTCCTTCCTTCCCTCCCTCCTTCCTTTTTTCCTTCTTCCTTTCTTTCTTTTTGCTTGCTGTCAGATAAAAGCATAAGTGGAGAGGAAATCATGCTGCAGGGCAACACAGTCAAAATAGTCCCACAGTTGTGTCACCACCCAGCTCTGAGTCGCTCTCTCCCCTAGACATTTTCCTTGAAACGTGCTCTTCTTAGAATAGCCCTGGCAAACTTAGAGCAGTTTACAGTTTGCCTTTTTATAAAGGAGCCCATTTCCAAAAGGAGGAATAAGGAAGCAGGCTCTAATCTGGATTCAAATCTCACCTTAACACTTCCCACCTGTGTGCTATCTCTTTGCCTCAGTTTTCTGTCTGTAAATGGGGTTAATGATAGATCCTATCTTATAAGGTTATTAAGAATTTAAAAAACACCTGACGCACAATAGGTACTCAATAAACATTAACTCTCACTATTTTTAATGGGCATCTAATTTTTAGGTACCTGCTATGTGCCAGCTATGTGCCTGCTATGTGCCTGCTGTGTGTACAGAAACCCACATACTATGTAATATTTATTAATTATTGATCTATCCCAATCTTCACTGAAACAGGTACTTTGTTTTATTCACTGCTGGGTTCTTGTACATGGAACAATGCTGGGGATATAGTAGGCATCCCCAAATATTATTTGAAGAAATGGATGTTTAGGGGAACTTCTACACACACACAGCCATATTCACGCACAATTATACACACATACATACATACACCATACACATATATCTACATCTATCTATCTACCTCCATATAATCACACACACACAATTAAAAACTTGCCTTCTTGCCAGGCATCTGGATAATAGACTACTGTATGATTAGCTAGCAAAGAGCAGATCGTGAGCAATTTGCTTAGTACGGTCTGATTTCAGAAAATATTGTAGTATACAGAGAAGAGGTTAATCAGTAACTCTAAAGGACTCAGAGAGGAAGGAGTGGGAAGCCGTCTCCAGAGAGGGGTAACGCGGTGGAGCGGACAGAGAAGGCAACAGGGCTGCATCTGGGGAATCCGGACCGTCAGGGCCTCGGAGCTGATTGGATGATCGCCGGGAGACCACACCCACCTCTGACCCCTCCTCCCCAGATAGGCCGCTCCGGTTTCCACGAGGTTTGCTCCTGGGTGGTGGGGGTGTTCACGCCCTTTGCCGGTCGTTTCCAGGTCTTCCTCTGGACTGTGCATCTAGTGAAGCAGTAGATGCTTCTCTCTAGTCATACAAAAGTTGCTTTCTATTTAGGTCAGTTTGCTGAGTTTCCCCGAGGGGGATTGCTTCAAATGACTATTCCTGGACATTTTAAGCCCTTTGCTGAGTCACTGCTTAAGAATTTTCCTGCAAAGGAGACTGAGATTTCACTGACTAAGGCAGCAGGCTGCACCCAGCCCTACAGTCCTAGCATCAGGCCCAAGCTAAACAGAAATTGATTTTGAGGCTGCTAGGTGCTTAACGCGGGTGGAGAGAAGTCCAGGTATCCCTGACAGAGGAGCCACCTCCTCTCTGTCTGGCATAGGCCTTTCTCTATGTGCTTTTCCCTGGAGTCACAGGCTGCAGTGACCTCCAGCAGGAGGGCTCTCCTGATCTGCTCAGTTTCTCCTGGGGCTTCTAGGAGAGCAGAACCCCCACTTCGCTTCTCATCCACTTCTCCAACCTGGTGTCTCTGGAGACAATCTAAGCATTAGTGCTCAAACCAAAGAATGTGAGGGGCTGGGGTAGACGTGATATCTGCTCTCTGGAGAAACAGCAGGGATCCAAATAAAATGTAGATTAGCAGTCACATACTAAGCCATTAGATCCCTAATAATGTTAGTCCTCCTTATCTGGGAATGTTTGAGGCTTAGGGATACTCAGCATAATTCCATGAGTTTAGCAGATTGATGATGTAGAAAGAGAACTCTTTATCTACTTAAACGGTAAACTGCTTTAACAGCAAGCTTTAATACAGCAATTATAAACAAAGCGCAAATGGTTTTATCTAGTTAGCAATGCTAGGCCTTCAAAAAACGAGCTCATTTATTTAAGTATTCATTCATCAAAAATGCAGCTATGTGGAAGGCTGTTAGGCAGGTGAGGAATGCTGATATAAATTAGGAGGAAAGAATATTGGCTTTGCTACATAAAATGTCAGGTGCTTTCTCAATCTTTGCAACAAATTTGCAAAGTGGGTATGGTAAAGACTGGCATTTGTCCCCCTATATCTATTCTTAGCTTTCTTTCTTTTAGAGACTGGATCTCAATCTATAGCCCAGGTTGTAGTGCAATGGCAAGATCATTTCTCACTGCAGCCTCAAACTCCTGGGCTTGAGTGATCTTCCTACCTCAGATTCCTAAGTAACTAAGACTACAGGTGCTTGCCACTTTGCCTGGCTAATTTTTGAAAATCTATTTTTACTTGTACAGATAGTGTCTCACTGTGTTGTCCAAACTGGTCTAGAATGCCTAGCCTCAAGCGAGGCCTCCCAAAGAGCTAGGATTACAGGTATGAGCCACCTTACCCAGACTCTCTTAGTCTTCTTTTGATAAAAAACAAACAAACAAACCCTTCCCTACTGTGAATTTTAGCAGTGGAGAAACTTCTCAGCTATTCCCGAATAGAATGACTGGAGAATCCTATGCTCTGGGTTGCTAAACATTTCCTGCCTCTCTTGCAGCTTGGTACAGTCACAGAGTTCTAGACAGTAGGATTTGAACAAAAAGAATGTGTCAAAATGACATAATGGACATTGGAGACCCTGCAGGGGAAGGGTCACAGGGATGAAAAGTTACCTATTGGGTACGATGCGCAATGTTCAGGCAATGAGTAGTGAAAAGCCCAGACTTCAGCACTATACAATTCATCCAAGTAACAAAAATACCATGTGTACCCTCTAAATCTTTTGAAATAAAAAAAGTGGTAAGTGCAACTCTTGGGCGAATTCCTTACAAAAGGAGCTCTTCTTTTCTGTTCCACTTTCCTGGGAACTGGAAAGAGATGTGTTTGTGGGGCCAATAAATGTTAGTTCATCTGGGTAATGGCAGGCTAATGAGACAAGAAGGACCTGGGGCCCTGGGTGGCTTCCTGTCCCTGTTTGTCAGTGTCTTTATGTGAAAGAACAGCACACCTCTATCTTATTTGAGAGATTCTTTTCTGGGGTCTCTTTGCTTTGTAAGCCTGATTCCTGCAATTCTAATATGATGGATGGAAACTTACCCTGATGATGTGAAAATGAAGACGTTATACAAATTTTCTAAAATCACAGGCACTGCTACAGGTCTACTGTGGTCTGATAGATACATCAGACCATCTTCCTTAAAATAAGCAGACACACACAATTGTGAAACTCCCAGGCTTTTTGAGAAAAGGAGTTGTGTCATGGCTACCATGGAAATTTTAGTGTTTCATCTTACAAAAAGCTTGATGAAAGGAAGAGACTAATATTTACTGAACACCTACTCTGTGCCAGGAGACTAACATTTCCTGTATACCTACTGTGTGCCAGGTGTCTTGGCGTACACTTTACACGTGATATTGCACTGAAGATGCTACTCTCAGACTACAGGCACAGTCCAAGTTGACTTGTACTTAAATGATATTTCAGAGGGAGAAGGGGGAGGGGGAGACAACGAGGAGAGTGCAAAAGAGTGAAAAGCGAATGCAGAGAAAGGAGAGGCGTGCTGTGTGGGATCTGGACAGCTTTTTTTTTTTTTTTTCATTCAAATTCTATAAAGCTTTTATGAAGGACTTTCTTTTCTTTCTGTTTTAACTGAAAATCCCTGGAATCAGAACTTGCATCTTTTTTTGTATGGGGAGATCTCTTTTTTTAAATTTTAGGTTAATATGAGGGTTCGCATGATTAGCTTACATTGTTTGCATTTGTTAGGGAAAGTCCAGGTGGCAGTTGAGCCCTCCCCTCAGGAGGTGTGCTGTGCCCATTAGGTGGGAGCACACCTGAACAGCTTTGGGAAGCAGGTGTCACTGGGCTTGTGTCTTGCAGAACAAGTTGTATTTAGGGGACAGGGCGCTGCCAGCAGAGAGGACAGAGTGAGCGAAGGACAAGGAGACGGGAGCACCAGAAGCAGCCTTCGGCGTGGCTGGAATGTAAGGTCCATGATGACATCAGGTGGGCGACAAGGACGATGAGAGTGGGTGGGAACAAGGACAGGATGGTTGGCACGGTTACGTAGGGTCTGGCATGGCCAGCTCAAGCATCCAGACTTCATATGTGGGGTTGAGGAATGCTTGCTGAGTTCTAAATAAGATAGTGGGAAAATCAGAGCTTCAGAGTTGGTGCTCATTTCTAAGCCACAGCTGTGGCACAGGTGCTGGATGAACCTGAATCTACCAATAATGGGGGACAATGGAGTGAAGGAGGACAGCCAGGAAGCCAAAGGACCAGCTAGGAGGCTAACTAGAGACTCAGCAGCAGGGATCGGGGGACACAACTTAAGGGACGTTGTTTTGAGGATAGGCCTGAGAGTACTTGGCAGTTGGCTGGGTTGGGGAGGTAAGGGAAAGAGAGGGACCCAGGATAAATTGGGGCTTTGTTTTCATCTAGAAACTTGAAGTGAAGAAAATGACTTAAAGATAGCCTGACTATTTTTTTTTCTTAATCAACAGAGAGAATGAGACATCTACAATAAGCTAAAAAGACCTCCCTTTTCTGAGGAATGGTTTACAATGAGCTATGTTAAAGAGGCCTGGTCATAGTACAGTCTATCTCTCGGAAGATGAAAGTACTGGCCAAGAATTGGGATTAATGATCCTCCAACTCCACACTTTCTAAAGACCAGAATTCATCATTTATCTCCAAGTTGTCATGGCTGAGAAGCCCATGAGTGATGTTATCAAAGGCCTGTGTGCGGCTGTGGCTGATATTTCTTTTTTAACTCTCAGATAACTTTTTAATTTGTAAATATACCTAAAGTTTGAAAATACCTTGGGGAATCTTAGGAATCTCAGAAGTCGGTGAGTGGGTATCTATAAATCCCTGACACACACAGCCAGTTGGAAAACTTCATGTACGCTGAAGGCTTCATCTAGGCACATCTATGCTGAAGGCTCCTCCAAATGAGCAGTTCATCTGGCTTCCCCTTTCTTTGCCTTATTCCCTCATATCCTCAATTACCCCCTTTTTTTTTCCAGGAGAAAGAGAAATCTTTGAGAAGTGCTAAACTATGACAGCAAAGCAAAATCAGAGTTCAAGGGAAATGTTTAAACAATCCTATGCAAACTCAGGCTCATAGATGAGGAATTGCAGGCTCAAAGAGGCAGATACTCCACATTCTTGAGAAATCTCAGTTTCTCATTCTGGTAAACATTTTCACATTGCACTTTGCTGCCACAAGCCAAGTAGGTATACCTTTTTGAGTATTTAGTGATAAATCAACACTAAATGATTTAAATTATGAAAATGAAAGAAAAGATTTTGTATCTATGTATTTTTTTTAATCCATCCATAAAAATGGGGTCAAGTTTCTGTTTCTGGTGTGGAGAAGTTTCTCATGGAGCTGATGTAAGGCTCATCCACTTCAATTCTTAGTCTGTAGTAGAGTCTGTGGTACTATTGTTGTTTTGTTCAAAATCAGCAAATTCATCCATGCTGCTTCAACATTCTCATACGGCAGTTTGTCTCACTGCCCAGCATTGCAGCCACACCTCGCTCCTCCGTCTCTCTGGAACTCCCCCAGTGCCCTGAAGCTTTGATCTTGTCAGATTGGCACCCAGCCCACTCCAGCACCTTCTTCCAATGAGCTGACCCGGGTTGATTTTTTTCCCTGTCACTCTTCCTCCACTGTCCTACATCCTGACGCTTGCATCTAAGTTGCCATCAGAATGGAGCTGGGGCCTCACCATCCTTCATGAAGGCTAGCAGAGCTGTCAGCACATGTTACATGTCAGGACGCCGTGGGTGCTGGGAGTCAGAGGCAACTGGCTTCTTTTGGGAGCTTCACCATTCATTCAACAGGAATTATTTGATATCAAATAAGCACTGCTCTTGGGGGGCACACAGATAAAATCAGAATAGACTTACCTTCAACAGCCTCACAGCCCATGGAGAAAGATAGAAATATAATTATAACACATTGTAATCAGAGGAGGAGGATGGAGGTTGGCCCAGGAAATGAAGGGATCAGCGACAAAGGGCCCCCGACCCCTGATGGTGAATAGAAAGGGCCACCTCAACTTCTCCCAGATCACACCCAAGGGTATTTCCAAATCTTCATTCTCTCCACAGAGTTCAGTTCTACTGATACACCTCTCTCATTTTTAATTAATCTTTTTAAATTAAAACATTTAAATTATGAAGCGTTTTAAGCATGCATCAAAGCACTGAGAATAACGTTAACAGCTGGCACCTTGAGTGGTGGTGTGTGTGACAGTTAGGAGCACACACTCTGGTACTGAACAGACTGGGTCCAAGTGTCAAGGCTCCCTCCCATAAGCCTTATCATGCCATCCTGCATAGCAAAGCCCTCCTCTGTCAAACAGGGACAATGACACTCATTCGGGAGGTTGCAATGAGGTGGCGGTCAGAGCAGGGCCTGCTACACAGCCGGTATCTGCAGCGTTCTGCCTTCCAGCAAGCACCAGAGCACAGCTTCGTAGTGGAGGTGCGGGCATGTGAGTCCCATCCAGCACCATCTACTAGCGGTGTCATTTTGAGCAAGTTATTTTATCTTTCTGTGTTTCAATCCCCTTATGTATAAGCATACAAGTTATATTAGAACAACCTCATGGGATTGCTTTACAGGATCCAGTGATTTCTTACCTGGAAAGCTCCTACAACAGTTCTGTTCACAATAAGCTCGCAACACATATTAGCCATTAATGTGAAATAGAAACTCTTCATCTTGGCCTCATCTTTTTTATTTTTTTTTTCCCAGACAGAATTTCATTCTGCTGCCCAGGCTAGAGTGCTATGGCATTAAAGGGTTGAAGTGATCCTCCTACCTCAGCCTCCCAAGGACTACAGGTGCCTGCTACTATACCTGCCTAATTTTTCTACTTTCAGTAAAGTCACGGTCTTGCTCTTGCTCAGGCTGATCTTGAACTCCTGAGCTCAAGTGATTCTCCCGCCTTGGCCTCCCAGAGTGCTAGGATTACAGGGTGAGCCACTGCACCCCGCCGGTCACTCAGTCTTAACAGTTGGGAACAGTTTGTCACATTTGCTTCAGATTCTTTGGCCAATTGAATGAAATACTACAACTAACACTGGCCCTGCGTCTCCCCACCCATCCCCTCTGCTCATGGTCAGAGTGGGGATTCTCCTTCCTGTCCGTGCTTGCTTCTCTCTCTCTCTCTGGCTGATGTGTACGTTTTCTATATTAAACTATATACCCACATTAAACTGCAGCAAACATGCAGAGATCTGTTTCTACGTTTCTAGCAGCTTCTCCTAAGTGGTATCATACTGTGTATATTCATTCATCTGCATCTCAGCTTCTCTCCTCGCCCAACTTTATTTCTGAAATTTATCGGTGTTCTACTTCATCGTTCTTCACTGTTGTTACACTGCGCTGCCTGAGCAAGCCCGAGTCCAGCAGTCCCTACTCCCAGGAGGGAGGCTGGTTCCAGCCCTGGCCCCGCCAAGGGCGGTGGGGGTGGGGACCGCGCTGCGCCAGGCTCTGCACGCACACCCTCTCAGAGGGGCTGATTCTGAGGCTTCCATGATTTCTAACTATTCTTTCCCTATTTTGCTGTGTTTCTACCAGAGCCAGACAGGTACCTTTGGTTTTCCTCTGTTGAGGATTTCACCACGTAACTCACCCCCACTGTCTGAACTGATCTCCTCAGTGATTTTGTAAAGCAGGTGCCTGAAGGGGGTGATTAAGAGCAATCAGTGCAACCTGGTTTCTTGGCCCCTTAATGAATCCCCAACAATACATTTTAAAACATATATGAAAAAAAAAAAAACTAGCGGGACTCCGGAGCCACACACCTGGCTTCACATTCCAGCTCCTCCATACTCCAGCTGTGAGGCTTTGGGAAAGTCACTGCACGTCCAGGTGCCTCAGATTCCTTATCTACAGAACGGAATGATGGCTGTATCTCTTTGCAGGGTTATGAGGAGGCCTGAGTGAGTTGTTACACGAAAACCCTCGGAACAGCGCCTGGCCTGCAATGAACGCTATGCACATGTTACAGTTAGTTTTAGGTCTCTTTTCACAGAAGGGGAAACAGAAGCTCAGAGACGCTAAGTCACATTTTCAAGGACATCCAGCTAAGTCAGTCCCCCTGGGGCAGGGACTGGACGCGCACACCTGACATGGAAGCTTCCAGTCCCCCGCTTTCCCCCACGCAGCCTCCCGCCTGGGCGGGGCTGAGGTCCACACTGTGACTGTCTCCTCCGCCTGCAACTCTGCCTAGGAGGCCTGGAGCCAAGAGCCAAATTTCCTTGTGCGCTGTTCCTCTCTCTGAAACTCTGGCACCTGCTTCCAGCGGGACCAAGCGCTTTTCAGGGACTATCGGGCTGTCCTCCCGACTGGCTGTGTCCTTCCACTCGTGGCAGCCGATGTCATCCATCAGAATGTGATTCATTTCCTGTCGCTCTTCTGCGTGAAGCCCTCCACTGGTTTCCCATTACACTTAAAAGGAAACCCAAGTTCCAGACTCTGAGGTGCACGGCCTTCAGGAGGTGTCCCCCAGCTTCTGCCCTTGCATTACCCATATGTGCCTCTTCTGTCAAATCTGGCATCTGACCCCACCTCCAGGCCTTTGCATCTGCCATTCCTTCTGCCTAGAATCCTCTTGCCCAGATCTTCACGTGTCATCCCTCGTTTCAGGCTGGCGTCTGATCCGCTGTCACATTCCGCAGCGGGTCTTCCCTAAGCCCCAGAAAAGCTCCTCCCCTCTGCCTCCCAGCCTATCACGCCCGGCTGCCCACCACTCCAGGACCCTGGAGACCTACAGAGGGGTCTGGGAGGCCAAGACCGGGGTGCAGGGGGATAACGGAGGCCTTAGGCTCACAGCTATTTACCATCTGCTAGGGATGAATTTCGGTATTTAACTAAATTGCTGCATTAGTACCTATCACTGTATCACTAGGGTCCACAGCTGTGCCAGGCAAATCATAGGAACTTAACAAATATTTGTTTCATTAACTAAATAAAGAAGGACAGGACAACAAAAGCAGCATTTCAAGATAAGGAAGTTCAAACATTTTCTCGCAAGCACCTCAGGAGAGTTCTGCCCTCTCACGATCCGCTGCAGCTCACTCTTCTGAGGCTGCCCCTGCCAGCGTCTGGCTCAGCTCCCTCCGTGCAGGGGCATCCGAGTGAAAATGTGGGGTGTCTGCCCTCCCTCCGCTCCTCACTCTGCTACACAAGGCCGGCTGGAGGAGCATGCCACCTGGGCAGTCACACAGGGCCCCATGCTCAGAAGAGCCTTGTGCTTGGTTTAATGCTTTGCTATCGCTGTCTTGAAACTCTTAATATTTTTTGCAAAAGGGCCCTGCATTTTCCTTTTGCACCGGGCCCTGAACATTATGTAGCTAGACCATTTCATAACACAAGAAAACATCCTGCCCAAGTTAAGCCCTAACCCACAAGCAGACTAAGATTTCTCATTCTCATGGGAAACAGCTGAGCCTGGAGCCTCTCTGTGTAGCCAAGCGGAGCCCATTACCCAGGCTAAGGCCCTCTGAGGGCCACACAAAAGTAGGCAGAAGTTTCAAAAAGCTGCTTTTCTGTATCTCAGGCTGGTCTCCTTGTTGCTTCTCTCCCAGAGCAGAAAGGAAGCAGTCGAAGGGTTTATGATTCTCCAGCATGAAGAGCGACCCCCAGAGGCCTAGCTGGGTGGGTTGCATGGGGCGGGGCATGGGGGATGGGGGCGCACACGTGCACCGTGCAAACGCACCGCAGGCATTTTGAAATTGGTTGTACTTTTTGTTTTTTCGTTTTATATTGAAGTAACCTACCTGTGTATGTAATTTACCATCTTTACCATTTTTAAGTATAGACTTCAGTAGTAATAAATACTTACTTATTAAAATAAATATTTATTCTTTCTTATCTTCTTCATCCCACCGTGCTTCCCAGCCTCCAGTAACCACCATTCTACTCTCTATCTTCATAAGATCCACTTTTTTTTTTTTAAGCTTCCACGTGTTACTAAGAAAGTGCAATAATTTGTCTATCTGTGTCTGGCTTATTTCACTTAACATAATGGCCTCCAATTCCATCCACAGTGCTGTAAAAGAAAGGATTTCATTCTTTTTTTTTGCAGCTGAGTAATATTCCATTATGTCCACACATCACATTTCTTCATCCCCTTACCCACTGATGGACACTTGAGTTGATTTCCTGTCTTACCTGTTGTGAATAGTGCTGCAATAAACATGGGGGTGTGGATGTCTCCTTTATCTATTGATTTTTTTTTCTTTTGGATTTATACCCAGCGGTAGCATTGCTGGATCATGTGGTCATTCTATTTTCAGTGTTTTGAGAAACCTCCATACTCTTCTCCACGGCGCTGGTACAAATTTACATTCCTCCTCACAGTGTGGGAGGGTGGCCCTTTCTCTACCTCCCTCTCAGCATCTGATATTACCTGTCTTTTTGATACAAGCTATTTTAGCTGGGGTGAGATGATACTCCAAAGTGTTTTTTATTTGCATTTCTCTGATGATTAATGACATTGAGCATTTTTTCATATAGTTATGGCCATTTGCATGTTTTCTTTTGAGAAATATCTGCTCAGATTTTTGGTACCTTCTCTTTTTTTAAATAGAGACAGAATCTCACTATATTGTCCAGTCTGGTCTTGAACTCCTGGGCTCAAGCAATCCTACAGCCTCACTGTCCCACAGGGATGGGATTGCTGGAGGGAGCTATTACACTTGGTCTGGTCCATTTAAAAAATCGGATTATTTGGTTCTTATATTGAGCTGTTAAAATTCCTTATAAAATGTATACACATTTTAGGAGAAAAACCATCGTGTTCATGCCTATGGTATGGTGACATTGTTAGTCATTTGATTAATGCCATCTTTTGAGTGAGGATCATACTACACATTGTTACCGTAATTCAATATAAACTCAAAAAGTAACACACAGACATCATCGCTTAAAATGCACACGTGTTTTTGGCATCCCAGTATATTTTAGTTATCAATCCCTTGGTGGATGAGCTTGAAAATACTGTCCTCCTCTCTGGAGAGGTTGTCTCTCCACTTTGTTGTTTCCTGTGAATTTGAGAAGAAATCAAATGAAGAGAGACCCCTAGAGACCTGGGCGGGTGGAATGCATGGAGGAGGGGTGGGAGAATTGGTCTATGCTCGCGTGCACACATGCAGACAAGTCTCAGATTTGTTTTTTTCCCCCAATTCATTGGTTTGTTGTGGAGTGACTAGAGATATCTTAACAACTGAATTCTGGCTTCCCAAAGAATGTCCTCACAAGAGGATTTAGCCTCCCAAGACACCTTGTGGGTGAGGTGGAGAGAGCAGATTGGCTGAGTTTAAGGGTGAGACTGAGTGGAGTTGTATCTGCAAATTCTTGTGTTTTTTCCAGCCTATGAAGCCCCTTGGGCAAGGTCTATTTTTGCATTCTCTCCTATACCAGCACCAAGCATGCAGTCACCCCCACAGAGAGCCTTTGCTGTAAAGCTTCCCTTTTGAAAAAGGGAACCAGCTTCTCCTTCTGCCTGGAGCCTCTCCCAGCCTGGCCGTGTTCCTAGTTAACCCGTTCTTGGTTTCCAAATCTCCACTCCATCAGCTTCCACGTGGGAAGCTTCTCTGACACCTCGGCCTCTCTGGTTCCCCTCTTACAAGCTCTCACCTGTGTGGTGCTGATTCATCCTAATCCAAACAAACAATCGTGATACTGTTGTGCTTTTGCTGTATCTTGGGCAATTATTTGGTTTACATCTGTCCGTCTAATGGACTTGTCAAGGGCAGGGACTGGCTTTGTGTTCATCATGATTAGATCCAGGATGCAATGTGTCTAACCTGGTGCCTGACACTCAGGGATCGATCAGCCAATATCTACTGAACTAATACATGCCTGAGGGTATGGCCCCTCCCCAGCTGCTGCTTTCCAGGGGAGGGGACAGGTAAGTAAACAAGCAAAAACGCAAACTCTCGTGATGAAGTCTTTGCACCTTGGGAGCAGAGTACTGAGGACAACCTTGTGGAGGGGGGTGCTCCTGGGGCTGGTGATGTTCCAGTTCCTGCCAGGAGATCCGAGGGATATTTAGGGACTAAGTGAACAAGGGCTGGGGAGGAAACAAGGGCGATTGAGGCCTCTAGGGAGAAGCACAGCCTTGGAGGTAAGACAGAATAGTCCTGGAAGTCCTTCTCTAATTCCTCTGCCTTCTTCTTCCCCACGCCCGCTTGTCTGGGGCTAAGGCCTTGCTTACGAGCTAGCTATCAGGAGAAGGAAGGAGCAGAGGCAGGGAGGAGCCCCTGCTGGCTCACCTGTAGGGTGACCAGCCATCCTCGTCTGCCTGGGGATGTCTTGTCTTTAGCATTAAAAATCCCACATCCTCAAACTCCTTGGTCCCTGTTGGTCACCCTGCTCAATGGGTGTGTTCATGGTTATCCAGTCACCTGGAAGGAGAATTTGGGCATCTGACTGTCTCGGAATGACCCCTGCACTAGTGCTAGGACACCTGGGCTTGAGTCCCAGTTCTGTTCCTCACTGACCTTGTGATTCTGGGGAAGTTACGTCTCTAGCCTCCTTGTATTGACCATACTTTATTTTCTGTACTCTTGATATTCTGGCATTTGGGCCTTGGTCCTAGAGAGACTGCCCCTCCTGCGGCTAGCTAATTCCTGGAGATAGCAAATGACTTTTCTCTGCAAATCAACCAGTCCAGAGCCCACACACCCTGCCACGTCCTTTATCAAACTGCCACACAGCAAGCCAATATTCCCCCACCATAATCCACCCCAGGGCCAGGTACCGGACAACTGAGGGCCACCCGATAGCCTGGGGCCTGCTGAAATGATTCAACTACCTTATCCTAAACTTACTCGGCACACCTGCCCTGTCTCGACTGTTCCTTCCTGCAAAAACCCGAGTGAAGGCTCTGGGCTGTGCTCTCCTCTCCCCTGCAACTGGCTCCTGACAGGCGCTGGCCCGTCCCCTGCCGCCCTGTACCGCATGGGTGCCTCCTGCTTCTGGGGATCCGTGAGTGTAAGTTTCTTCCTTCCTAACAGTCATTTCTATGTCTCACCAGGCCTGGATAAAACAATTGCATCTTAACACACTCTTCCCTTCCCTTAACACACCTCCCTGCCTCGCCTGGTTGTTGCAAGGGCCTAATAAGATAATGTCTATGACAATGTTTTGTAAACTTTGATGTCAAAGGTATTTTTATTATCATTCCTTTCTAGATCATTTAGGTCTGGAAATCCTGGAGATCCCCAGAGGGCCCCGTGGAGAATGCAGGCGGCTGCCGCGGGTCACTGCCGAGGCTTCTCTCTGCTGTGAGTGGTTGGCCCGCCCGGCAGCAGTGGCCAAGGCCCATTTGGACAGCAGCCCCCTGGCCTCCTGTCTGGCTGTCTCCCCTCCAGCTCGCACCTCCTTTTCCTTTCACGGGGGGAGCAACACATTTGGAGTTTAGAGGAATGAAACCACACTGTAAAATGCTTGTCTGAGGGAAGAAGGCTCCCTATTCCTCTTGGCTGCACGCATGCCACAGAGCACGGCTTCCCAATGCGTTCCTCCAAGAAAAACACACAGGAGCTGTCAGGGCCAAGAGGCCAGCTTGCTGGGCGGTACTGTCCTCCTAACGGCAGGAACCGTGTACCCTCTCCTCTAAATCTCTTCCTGGAAACTGTCCTTCTCTTCCAGCCCAGGGCTGTTTACTCTGGTTTACCTCCCAGCTGGGTGGTTCACATCCTCACAGCCAACACAGCGGCCGCGTGTGACCCGGGACTGTGTCTCAGGCACTGAGGCTGTGGAATAAAACCCTGAGCAGCGGGGGCAGCCATGTGGTTCTGTGGCTTTGGCCTTCTGAGCGGGTGTGACGGTAGCTCTTAGGGCCCTGGGGCAGTGCTGCCAGAGAAAACGCAGGGTGCCCAAAAAGTGTATTGGACCCACTTACATGAAATAAGTTTATTTGTTGTTTATCTGAAATGAACATTTAGCTGGGAATCCTGCGTTTTTATTTGCTAACTCTGGCAACCCTGACTTGGAAGCCCATTTCTCAATTTTTTTTTTCCTTGCTTCCTGAATGGAATAGGCACTGGTCCCTCATTTCCTGCGGAGATTTCTGGGTTCCTATGCTCAGCTGCATGGGTCAGTGGGCTCCAGGCACCCTCTGGTGGGCTCCCAAAGTATCTAGCGCCACGGTCTACAGCTAATTAGGTCTATACTTAACGAGCAGGTGAGAGAGCTAAATGTGGGCCTGGAGGGACATGCCACTGGTCAGTTTTGCAAGGTTTTGAAGAGAATATTTATAGGCACAAAAAACATGATGTGGCTCCGGGGAAGTACATGTCCAAGGGCCTTTGGCTGGGCAGTGCCTGCGGCTGTGGGCTGCAGGGGAGGGTTAGACACGACCCTGCTGTGATAGATCCTTGGCACTGGGGCCTTGGCTTGCAGCCATATGGAGCCTCATGTATCTATTTGTATCCACGAATTTGCAAGAACCCTGGGAGAAGAGGTGCTGGGGTTACAACCTCTGGTCCTAGACTTTCAAAATCAGGCGTATGTGGTGAATTAAGTGGGCCTGGCTGAGGCCACACAGCAGAAAAGGCAATGGGACAGCCCAACAGGAAATACTCACAAAAGAGGTGGGAAGAAGCTGGGCTTAGGAAGGAGAGTACCCCCCATATACACAGTGTGCTGCTGAGTCGGGAACACTGGGCTGTGGCCCAGTCGGGGCATCTTGGGGCTGGAGGGAGAAAGGCTGTGCCATTAATCAGGAGTGTATACTTAGGGCCCAAGTGGTCTTTCTATTAGGCAGCCTCGTTGCGGGATATCTTCCCTCATCCCTTGAGGGGCACCAAGAATAGGGGAACAAATGAGCATAATCTGTACAAATAGCTGTGGGAGATCAAGCTGGGTGCTGCGATCTGCTGGAGAGGTGGCTCAGTCAGTCCTTCTCTGTCTGCAGATCAGCCAAGACCTTGGCACCCTCAGCCATTCCTGCAGGTTGAAAGCAGCCGGGATGGAGAACAGGGGGCCAGCACTCAGTGGTCAGCCAACTCCCTTAAGTGGGTCCCATGTACTTTGTGGGCACCCTGTGTTTTCTCTGAGTTCCTTCTCTTCCAGCAGATGGCAGCAGGAGAGCAAAGCGAAGGACTGAGTTGGGAATAAGGGGCACAGATGGGGCGAGGGGTTATGCATGCATGCACCATTTTTATGAACATTTGTGGAGGACAACCTGGGCAAATGACTGAACTCTAAATTGGCAGGTGGAGGCTTGCATGAGATGAGATCTTACTTTGCAGTCAAGAGTTTGTGAGTTCAAGACTTTTGGGAGATGCATATGTGGAGAGAACTTGTCCATTAGGATACAAATTGACACCAGATTGGACTTTTTTTGATTCAGCTTCTTTCAACACCAACTTAAACTTCTTCCAAATGGAAAATCTTGCTCCGTTTTGTTTGTTATTATCTCTCTCTCTCTCTTTTTTTTTTTTTTTTTTTTGAGATAGAGTCTTTCTCTGTCACCCTGAGGGGAATGCTATGGAGTCATAGCTCACAGCAACCTCAAAACTCCTGGGCTCAAGCGATCCTCTTGCCTCAGTTTCCTGAGTAGGTGAGACCATAGGCTCCTGCCACTACACCTGGCTAATTTTTTAATTTTAAGTAGAGACGGGGTCTCACTCTTTCTCAGGCTGGTCTCCAACTCCTGAGCTCAAGTGATCCTCCCACCTTGGCCTCCCAGACTGCTAGGATTATAGGCATGAGCCACCACACCTGGCCTCTTCTTATCGTTCATGACTGTTCAATTCATGAAGAAGTAGGGAAGAGGCATGAGGTCTCTTACTTAAAAGGAAGGAGTTACTTTTAAAAGGCATTCCTTTCTCTAAATGGGAATAGCCCTACCCCAGATTTGGGGAGTGGAGTGTAGCTGGTTTCAGCCCATTGCCTACTTTCACGTGGGCCCCAGCACAACCTCATATTTTCAAAAAGAATGCTCTAGAACATGGATGCCATTGTCCCATTATGACATTGTTATAGGAACAGAATTGGTGAACAGTTGCTGTGTACCAGGCACAAATCTAAGCACTATACATGTCTCATTTGATACCCACAATAGCTCTTTGCAGGGGAGTAAACATAAGGACTTGCAAGGTTAGCATAGTAATGGTGGAGCTGAGTGTGTTCTCTTAACCACCTCCTGTCCTGAAAGCCAGGGAAAGATTCACAGCAGCAGAGCAGGGCAAGTGCATCAAGTGAAGGCCAAAAGTGAAAGATTTTTAGGAAAACTCAAACAAGGCAAGGAGAAAATAAGGGAAGGAAACTCAAGTAGAGCCCAAAGTGATACTGGCTAAAAAGAAAAAAAAAAAAAAAATGCTTGCTGTGAAGTCTTATGTACCCTAGATAAGCCACATGCATAATTAGTGCTGAGCTTTTTTGTAATCCACAGAAAGAGCAAAATCACAACCATTTTCAAGATTGCCAGTGTCTGTAAGATAGAAAGTTCAAAGATCTGGTGAGAAGCATAATTATTTATGGAATGAAGATAAAAAAGAATTGCTCCAGTTACTCTTAAAGAGCTACTTGTCCAAGGTCTCGCAGCTGCTCAGCCAGAATTTAAACCCCAACCACATGGCTTCGGAGCCCACACTCTCAGACGTGGCCTCCCACACTGCTCCGGGCTGGAGCTAGTGCCCTTGATAACTGCTTGTTGAATGGATTAGTGATTGACAGGGAATCAGAACAGCAGTTCCAACGTTTTCTGGGGGCAATGGGACTGCAGCTAGGCACAGTGACATTTATTCTTATGTATTAGTTATTTATACATTACCTGTCAGGGACCACCTAAACTAACTAAATTTGAAATGCATTCCCTCAGAGAAGCAGCACAAATGACTATTGTGTGTCACCCTTTTCTTCTGTAGAACTTGAGAACTTGCTTGCAATCAACCCGATATAAATGGAATTTCTCACTTACAGGAGTTCCACAGAGATTCAATCAGTCCCTTTCATTCTCTCTCTTTTTCTGTCTCGGTCTCTCTCCAAGATTTAGATGAACTTCAGGCTTGAAGTCAGGCTTGATATGGGGCTGCTTCTCCTGATGCAGGAAGGGAATATTATTATAAATATAACACTGCTTATAAAATTCTTACAGTAATTGGAAAGAAATTGGAAACATTAACAGCTAAATCCCAGTTCAGCTCACACTTCATTAAATAAAAAATCCTTCAAACATGATAATCATTGAAAGAAGACCTTACTCAGCATACTTGAGCAGAACCAGACTGAAGGCCAGTGGGAAGGGGGAAGATGGCCTCAAATCCATAAAAGTCCCCAAAGCTCCATAATCGGGCTTGTATTTTCACCAAATGGTATCTGAAATCCCTGCAGCACCTCTTAAACTGAATGCCTGAAACTAACACACACCAGAGTCTGCCGCAGTCTCCGGAAACTAACATACACCAGAGTCTGCTGCAGTCTCCCAGCATTTTTGTTTCTTTCCCACACATTCTATCCTTTGGGGCCCCCAACAACTCTGGAAGTCAGGTTGGCAGATATAATTATCTCTGTTTTAGAGTTACAAACACAGACTTAGATTTAAAAAAACTTGCCAGAGGTTATAAGTGAGTGGGGACTCTCTTGAGAACAAAAGAGACCCAAAACTTGAACTTGAGTCTTCTGAGCTCTGGTATTTTTGACTTCTCACTTCTTCTTCTTTTTTTTTTGACAAAGAGTCTCACTTTGCTGCTCTTGGTAGAGTGCTCTGGTTTCAGCCTTACTCAGCAACCTCAAACTCCTGGGTTGAAGTGATCCTCCTGCCTCTTCTCCTGAGTAGCTGAGACTGCAGGTGCCTGCCATAACACCTGGCTAATTTTTCTATTTTTAGTAGGGATGGGGTCTCCCTCTTGCTCAGGGAGGTTGTGAATTCCTGAGCGCAAGCAATCTACCTGCCTCGACCTCCCAGAGTGCTAGGATTACAGGCGTGAGCCACGGAGCCCCGCCAGCCCTCTCACTTGTGACCTCCACTGAGGATGTGTCCTCCAGCCTGCACTCCCACCCCAAGGAAGGTTGGAGGACAGTGAAGGCAAAAGGCCACGTGCCAACTGAGCCCAGATCCACAGTTTCCAATATGCGCGCTGTCCCTGCCAGTGAGGATGAGGAAAGTTATGACCCCTGCACGTCAAGCCGGTGCCCACCTCTCCTTGAGCCCATGAATGAGGCTTCCCAGGTCAGGTTTTTCAGCTCTTTCTCCCTCCTGCTGTCAAGGACACCTGCAGGCACAGGGACTAAGGAGCAGAGGCTGCAACCTGGAGGCACATTCAGTTCTGCCCCTTGGTGACTCTGCTTGCTGTAGAAGCTTCCCTAACTCTCCTGGGGTTGCTGTGAGGATCACAAAGGGAGCACATGTGCAAACGTCTCCCAGCACTCTTCCTAGCACGGAAACTGTTAGCGATCCTTCCTCTTTCATTCATTTGGCAATTTTCTTTAAATCTTCCCTAAGTGCCAAGGGTAGTAGCAAAGGTGACCGTGGGCAAACGTGCCAACAATCTTTGCCCTTAAGGAGCTTACATTCCGGGGTAGAAATAGATTATTTAAAATAAGACAAATTTAAAAATAACTATATCTGGCTCGGCGCCTGTGGCTCAACGGGCAAAGACGCCAGCCACGTACACCTGAGCTGGCGGTTTTGAATCCAGCCCGGCCAGCCAAACAACAATGACGGCTGCAACCAAAAAAAGAAATGACCGGCGTTGTGGCAGGCGCGTGTAGTCCCAGCTACTTGGGAAGCAGAGGCAGGAGACTCACTTGAGCCCAGGAATGAGAGGTTGCTGTGAGCTGTGATGCCACAGCACTCTATCCAGGGTGACTATCCAGGTATCTATCTTGAGGCTCTGTCTCAAAAAACAAACAAACAAACAAACAAAAATCTATAGTGTGTAATAAATACAAGAAAAATTAGGTGATGTGATAGAGAATGGAGGATCCTAGAAGACCTCTCTCTGAAGAGGTGACATTTAAACTGGATTCTGGAGGGTGAGCGGGGCCAGCTCTGCAGTGAGACTGACGAGAGCTTGCCAGGCCTAGAGAGCTTCAAGTGCTAGGCCTGGAGTGGGCGGATCTTGGACTCTCCAGGAGCTGTCAGAAGGTCAGCATGACTGGGGTGCAGAAATGAGGTGCAAGTGTCAGGAGAGGAGGTTAGAGCCAAAAGCAGCTGCCAGGTGGTGCTGAGCCTGAGAGGCCCAGCAGGGTAAGGATGTCGGCAGCCTGGAGGGAGAGAGGGGGCCCCCGCACCAATATCCGTGGAAAGAGAGGGCCCGAGGAGGGGCGTGGAGTGCCAGGCCCTGAGGTAGGGTGTGTGTGTGTGAGAGAGAGACAGACACAGAGAGAGAAACACTAAAATAAAAAATTCCCTCAAAATACACAAACAAAAGCTATCTGAACTGCAGGAAAAAATAGATAAGCCAGCAACTGTAGTTAGCGCTTTTAACATATCCCTCTCAGAAACTGGTAAGAAAAGAAACAGAAAAACAGATAAAAATTGTAAAATATACAGAGCTATAGAAGAAAATGCAATAAATGGGTAAATATGTATGTTTAAATACATATATTGTTTTCAAGTACCTGGAACATTTATAAAGCTCCCCGTGTGCCGAGTCGTTAAGGAAGCCTCAATAAAGCCAATGGCTGAAGATTATTCAGACTATGCTCTCTGACGTTTGAAGGGAAATTAGAAATAAGTATCGAAAGGATTTCATTTTTTTAAAAATGATGTTTCTGAAACTAAATAGCATCTCTTGAGTTAAAAGCTAATTGAGAAATTACAAAATAGGACAAAATGAAAACACGGTGGAACTTACAGGAAAATGTGCAGTTTAAAATACATTTATCAGGATACAAGATTGAAAACAAGTGAGCTAAGCCACCAACTAAAACATTTAGAAAAGAAACAACAGAGAAAAATTTAAAGAAATAAAAGAGTAGGAAATAAGAAGCAGGGAAGAAATCAGAGAAATAGAGAGAGACAATTACAACAACACAAAAGAAGATGAATAAAACCAGACCTGACTCTTTCAAAAGATTAATGAGACAGGTGCTGTCAAGACAAATAAATAAATAAATAACCACAACACAGAAAGTAAATATGGATGCAACAAACATTTTAAAACACATTATCAAAACTCTACGATGGTATATTTGAAAATCTAGATGAAATGAAAACATTTCTGAAAAAATATAAAACACAAAAATCTATAAAGGGAGAAACTGAAATTTGAATAGAACAAGAAACACTAAATAAAATGGAATGGTCGTGAAAGATTTCTCTTTCTAAAAAGCTCCAGACCCAGGTGGCTTTCTATATGAATTTTACCAAATTCCCAGAGAGCAGGTAAGTCCTATCTTAGACGAGTTCCAGAATATAGAAAAAGAATGAGAATTGTTTTCTCATGAGGGTTGTATACTCTTCTTTCCAAAACTGGAGAAGAAAGTTCATAAAATAAAAATATATTTAGGGCTATTTCACCTTGAATGTAGGTAGATAAATCCTAAACAAATTATTAAATGAATCCAATAGTGTATTAGGAAAAAAGTACATCATTTCCACCAGATATAATTTATCTTAGGAATGTAAGAATGGTTTGATGTTAGAAAACTCACAGTGTTATTTTCCATATTGTAAAAGGAGAAAATCATTTGAATATCTCTGGAAAAATGGGAATGATAGTGCCTACTGCCTTCAGCTCACAGATCATTTGCTGCAGAAAAAAAATTTGATAAAACTCATTGCTTGTTAAAAACTCTTAGAAATCAGGAAGATAATTTCTTCAACTTAGTGAAATTTATAAAACAAACCCTGATATCATATATAGCAAAATATACTATATTGTATGTTAGTATAAAATATTAACATTATACTTAATGTTAATAATGTTAATTATTAAGTATAATGTTAATATTATATAACATTAATGTTAATATTATTATTAACATTAATATTATTGATATTATTATTAACATTAATATTATTAATGTTATATAATATTAACATTATACTTAATAATGTTAATTATATGATAATGTTAATTATTATATTTTGTATACTACCTGAACTGCAGGAAAAAATAGATAAGCCAACAAAATATACTATACTCAATATACAATATAGTGTACTATATATGTGTATAGTATATTTGGGTATATATGAAACTTCATCTGGATTTCTTTCAAGATTGGGAATAAGACACACGCTGATTATCAACCACTGTTTATCACAGAACTGGAGGCCCTTGCCAATGCTTTAGAGAAAGAAAAGAAATAACAGATAAAAATCGAAAGGGAAGAGATGAAATTGCTGCTCTTTGCAGATTCCTTAATTTCCTACAGAGAACTAACAGCGTCACCAACTTTAAACTTAGGAGAGATGAGCAAGTCTGTCAGACATAAGATCATCTGATCCAAGAACACCTTGGATGGATTTTTTTTTGGTACTGAAAAAAAGAAGAAAAAACAGCCAAATGGTCTTGTGTTCTAACAGCAGGGAAGTGCCTTGCTCAAACTTATAATTACAGGGTGACATGAAATGAAGACCGGGGTTAACTCCACCCACTGATCCTGTGGTCATACAAGGCAACAGGCAAAGATGGGGTGCTGTACAGGGGATGGGAAGACAGAGTGGGGGCCAGAGGGAACAGTGGGACCGAGGGAGGATTTTAGGAAGGGAAAGAAACAAGGGCAGGTTATGTTGATGAGGATGGTTCTGTAAAGAGAGAGACTGGGGCAGCACCTGTGGCTCAAAGGAGTAGGGCGCTGGACCCATATGCCGGAGGTGGCAGGTTCAAACCTAACCCCGGCTTAAAAAAAAAAAAAAACTGCAAAAAAAAAAAAAAAAAAAAAGAAGGAGAGACTGATGCTGGGCAAGGGAGAGAAAGGATTTATCTAAGGGCCAAGATGAGAGGGGTGGGGTCCACAGCCCACATGGGAAGACTGGTCTTATATGTGAAAAGACACATCTTCCATTCTAACAGATGGAGGAGGGAGACTAGAGTAGCAAAACCCCAAAGGTGGAAAGAGGAGGATCAGATCTGGTGCTGGAGACTTCCACCTGTTCAATAAAATATGAGGTGGGGTTCAGAAGCTGAGAGTGGGGAGGAGGGAGCACCGGGGAGAAGGTGTTGGCATTCTGAGGCATGAAACTGTTAAATAACACAATGCAAAACTCAAGCTAGCTTTGTGAACACAGCCAAGTCCCAGCAAGTGCTTTAGTGCTTGTTGAATGACGGGCAGAGAGGGGGATGGACGGCCACGGAGGAGGGGGACTCAGAGGGAGGCTTGGGCCTGGATGACAGAGTCCAAAGAGCACTAGGTTTGGGATCCAGAGACCTGGTTTGTGCATCTCCCTCCAGTATGTCCCTTCACAGTTCCTGCCAACTCCTTTCTGGAATGAAAGTTGATCGTAAGAATTGGATCATTCTCATCAGACCCAACTAAAGCAGAGTTGAAGAGCCAGGGGGCAATGCACTGTGGGTACAAAACATTCCTCCAAGAATATAACTCTCTGGAGGGCTGACCACCGAAACTGCTCACTACGACCTAAAACCAGTTTTATCTACAGCTTCTGAGACAATTTGCTGCAACTTGAGGACTAATTTTGCCCACTGCAGTCGCTCACCCATGAGAGCCAGGCAGCTCCCAGATCCTTGCTACTGCCGAGGAGCTTTCTCAAAGAGCAAGAGGGAATATTTCTCCTCTGCATAACACCGTCGACCTTCTCTTTATTCTTTGGACATACCGAAGAGCATCAGTCTGTATGTACATCCTGAATTATAATTATTTCTTCCCAAATAAAACATTAAATGTAGAACTTCATCTTTACATTTTTATTTTGACTTTGACTCTGAGCTTTAGTTTTTCATGCTGGAAAATGGGAAGGATGGTGCCTACTGCCTTCAGCTCACAGGTGATGTGAAGATCGTGTGAGATTGTTTCTTTTTTCTCACCCCTTGCTGCCCTGCTATGTGCCCTGGGAGGCTGATCTCCTTGGGCTGCAGTTCCAGGGTCCCTTTGCCTCTGCTGGGCTCAGCCAGTCGGAGGCACCGGCAGCAGGTGGGGGAGCAGACAAGCACAGAGCTCCGCCTGGCCTTGCTGCAATTCTCCTGGTGCTGTTCTAGCAGGGCTGCAGCTCCAGTGGACAGCACCTTTCCCGTGGCAGGACCTGGATTACATCCTTCTGTCCTTTTGTATGTTCAGGGCTAAGGGTGGTGACAGCTTCTCCTGCTGCTTGTCCCTGGATATTTTTTGTGACCCTGCCCAGACCTCTGTACACAGTCCCTTCATTAAACTCTCATCAGTCTCCGTGAGGGGCCATCCATTCCCTCTGGACCTTGAATACAAGGGCCAAGGACAGAATGACAGTCCAGGTGACACATGTGGGGGCAGGTGGAGAGGGTACAGACAGCTGCTGACCGTACCTGGCTCTGACCTGAGAAGGGAGATTCTGCAGCTTGCCCGTGGCCATGGTGTCTTCTCGCCACTGTGAACTGGGGAGAATGTTCTGTTCTCTGGGGGCAGAGAGAGAGGTTAAGGAGGTTGCAGAAACCAAATCTCCATCGTCTCACCCAATGGAGAGCCCTGGGGGCAGGTAACAGCAGGCCCTGCTCTTGGGCTCAAAGTGTTCTTGGAAGGCACTGACCTATGGCAGAGTTGTTCAAGTTCCTTGCCAGAAAAAATAGGCTTCCTGTCCTCGCCAAGGACAGAGCAACAAATGAACCATTGATAAGGGCAAGAAAAATCATTGATGAGACTCGCTGCTCATTAATTACATAAGCAGGTCTCCAGTTACAAACCTTCCTACATGACGCAGTAGAGTCCCGTGTGTTCATTCCGTGTGCCCTTTTAGCTGTGTGCCGGGTGGGGGCCAAGTTCAGGGTCTCAGCCCTCTCATGTGTCAGGCACAGCCTCTACCTCTGCTGATCCTCATGCCTTCTTTCACTAAGCGAGGAGCTAGAAGGCCGTTAGGTCAACCTGCCTGCCCTGGTTCTTTTTCCAATTTCTTTCAAATGAACACTCTGGGCCAGTTACTGGCTCAGGCTTGACAGTGTCTTGGTTTATGGTCGTGGGCTCCTCATTGTCACCGTTATGTCTCCCACTTGCATGCAGTTGGGACAGCAGCTCTCCTGGGAGCTCTGACATGAGCACTAAACCCCTTTGTTCTCTGCTTCTACCCCTTTGCAGCCAGCCAGACCTCAAGCCTGTGCTTCCGGAGCAAGTCCTGTGTATTGGAATCAGGCAGAGGCCATAAAACCTGCCCCTACACTTGCCCTGGCTTGTCTAACTAGATGGCTAGCACCCAGAAGACAATCCGTGAAGGAGAATGCCTCCTTCCTTTCACCCTGGGGTTCTGCTGCTGTTTGGAGGCCTGAGTGCTGGAGCCTTCCCTGTGAATGAACATGCTGGTGTGGCCCATGCAGGAGGCAGCACCAGGGACGCCACAGTCACTGGACACTGCATCTCCGTCAGATGAAGACTGCTGTCCCTAGGCTGTACTCATACTCTAACCTGGCTCATGTGTCCTTCCTTGCACCATCCTGCTTCCATCCGAAGCCTGTTGAAGTAATAATATCTTTGAGTCCCCCATTCCATATTTCTTTGTTCATATGAGATGGAGCAGCTCTGCTTTGAGTACAAATATTCTGTATTCACTACGGCAGAGCGTGGGATGCGTGGGATCCTATCAAATTTTATACATGGCATTTAAAGATGCAGCTTTTATTCTGTGCATCTTTGACCTAAAATCGATACACAAGCTATAATAATGTTTATTTCAATGTCTCGAAAAGCAATTATTTTTACTATTTAGAATGTTAAATGATGTTCGAACAAGATTTGGATGGTTGGGTCTCTTTAAAAAGCCACCTAAGGACGTGTGAATGGCTTTCGTTTGATAACATTTCTTGGCGGTGATAGAGGCAAAAGCTGTCACACCAGTGCCCACAGGAGAACTGGTTCACTATGACTGCCTTGAGGAGTGGGGTTCAAGGAGGCAGGGGCCTGTGTGAGGAGCTGTTTTCCACTTCCTCCTCCCTCACTTTTCATTTCCTTCTGTTTACATGATCTAGCCCCACACTCATATTATTCTTCCTGGTAGAAGTTAGTGTCAACAGATGCTGGGAGTCTGTCAGTGATATTTTGTTCTCACCTTTGTTTCCTGCATTGTAAAACACTGTGAATGCTATGCTTTTTCAATAGCTCATTAAGGTATAAGAAGAAACAATGTCTGAAGAGTTTTAACATCTGGACACACCCATGAAACTATCTCCATCATTGAAATAACGCACACAGCCACCCACCCACAGATCTCCTTGTTCCGATTGTCACCTTTCCCTCTCTCCAACCGCAGCCCTCACCATCTCCACACCCACCCATCTGCCTCTGTCACCCTGGATTATTGTTCATTTTCTAGAATTTAAATGAATAGAATCACACGATGCATACTCGTTTCTATCTGGCTTCTCACTCAGTGTAATTACTTTAAGTTTTATCCATGTTGTTGAATGTATCAGTGGTGCTTATTCCTTTTTATTGCTGAGGAGTATTCCATGTAAGGAACATGTCATATTTGTTTCCAGTTTGGGGTCATTAAAAGTTATTGTAAATAAAGCTGCTGTGAACACCTGTGTACAAGTCTTGGTGTGGGCTTTCTCCAGGGTAAATACCTAGGAAGGCAATGAATAGGTTGGATGGTAGGAATACATTTAACTCTTTGAATTGCTGAAGTGTTTTCCAAAGTATTTGCACCATTTCACGTTCCCATCAGCCGTGTCTGAGAGCTCCAGTTCTTCTATGTCCTCAGCAACACATGGTACGTTCAGTCTTTTTAATTTGAGACATTCTAATAGGCACATAGTGGTATCTCTGTGGTTTTAATTTACTTTTCTCTCATAACTAGTGCTGTTAAGGATCTTTTTATATGTTTATCAAGCTTCTCTTCACATGTGTATACATGCATATATATGTTCACCTTTTTGGTGAAGTGTTTGTTCAAACCTTTCGCCCATTTTATAAAAATTAGGTTGTGAGTTTTTATACATCAAGATACAAGTCCTTTATCAGATATGTGATTTCTAAATATATTTTCTCCCAGTCTGTGGCTTATGTTTTAATTCTCTTATTTATTCATGTTTTAGAGAAAGGGTTTCACTCTGTTGCCTAGGCTGGAGTACAGTGGCACAACCATAGCTCACCGTAGCCTACAACTCCTGGGATCAAGCTAACCTCCTACCTCAGCTTCCCAAGTGGGGACTATAAGCACAGGCCATCTCTGTGGTTACTTATACAATTTTCTGTAGAGATGATGTCTCTCTATGTTATCCAAGCTTGCTCAAACTCCTGGCCTCCTTCCACCTTGGCCTCCCAAAGTGCTGGGATTATAGGCATTGAGCCAACCCTCCTGCATTTTTATTCTTTTATGAGTGTCATTTAAAGAGCAGAACTTTAAGTTTGACCAAGTCAGTTTACCACTCAGACTTGCTTTGACATTCTACAAATCTGGGTCTAACACTATGTCACAAAGATGTTCTCCTATGCTTTCTTCTGGGAGAGTCATAGTCTTTGGTTTAGCTTCAGATGTTTTGGATTACCTAAATTTATGACATTTAGATATTTTTGATTTCTGTCTTTAGATTTAGAGTTAATTTTTGGATTAATTCTGAATATGGAGTGGTGTTTGGATTTCTTTTTGTTTCAGCACCATTTTCTGAGAAGATATACTTTATCCACTGAATTGCCTTTGCATTTTTGTTGAAAGTTAATTAATCTGTATTTGGATCTATTTCTGTTTTCCATATGAGATTCTGTTGATATTTTTGGATATTTGAAGTCAATACCACATTATCTGGATGATTGTAGCTTTATAATAAATCTTGAATTCAGAAATGTAGGCCCTCCAACTTTGTCCTCATCTTCTCAAAATCATTTTGGTTATTCTAGCTGCTTGGTATTGTCAAGCAAATTTTATGAGCAGCTTGTTGATTTTTACAAAAAATCCCAATGACATTTCATTTGGGATTATGATAAACCTATGGATTAATTTGGGGGAAAACAGATACCTTAACAATATTGAATCTTTGAATCCAAGAACCTGCTGTATCTCTCTATTTAGATCTTTAATTTATCCTTTACATTTTGTAGTTTTCAGAGTGCATATATTTTTAAACTTGTCTTTAAGCATTTCATATTTTTTTAAATTTATTTTCTTAGGTGTGGCCCCACCAATTACCTCCCCTCTACCCAAACTCCCCCCTCCCTTCCCTTCCCATATTCTTGTGCTATAGTTGGGTTATAGCCTTCATATGAGACCTTTAAATTAGCTTCATAGTAGGGCTGAGTACATTGGATACTTTTTCTTCCATTCTTGAGATACTTTGCTAAGAAGAATACGTTCCTGCTCCATCCATATAAACACGAAAGAGGTAAAGTCTCCATCTTTCTTTAAGGTTGCATAATAGTCCATGGTGTACATGTACTACAGTTTATTAATCCATTCATGGGTTGATGGGCACTAGGGCTTCTTCCATGACTTAGCAATTATGAATTGGGCTGCAATAAACATTCTGGTACAGATGTCTTTGTTGTAGTGTGATTTTTGGTCTTCTGGGTATATACCTAGTAAAGGAATTATAGTGTCGAATGGAAGGTCTATTTTTAGATCTCTAAGTACTCTCTAAACATCCTTCCAAAAGGAACGTATTAGTGTGCATTCCCACCAGCAGTGTCGAAGGGTTCCCTTTTCTCCACATCCAAGCCAATATCTCTGGTTTTGGGATTTTGTCATGTGAGCTAATCTTACTGGAGTTAGGTGATATCTCAAAGTAGTTTTGATTTGCATTTCTCTGGTGATTAAGGATGGTGAGCATTTTTTCATGTGTCTGTAGGCCGTGCGCCTGTCTTCTTTAGAGAAGTTTCTCTTCAAGTCCTTTGCCCGCCCTGAGATGGGATCACTTGTTCTTTTCTTGCAAATACATTGGAGTTCTCTGTGTATTCTGGTTGTTAAACCTTTGTTGGAGGCATAACTTGCAAATATTTTCTCCCATTCTGAGAGCTTTCTGCTTGCTATACTTACTATGTTCTTGGCTGTACAGAAGCTTTTTAGTTTGATCAGGTC
>CAUYON010203668.1:0-12641 GCA_963573935.1 Arctocebus calabarensis | reverse complement strand
TTCCTTCAAGAGTGTTCCCTGTACTTTCTTCTAGTATTTTTAGTTTAATGTTTTAAGTTCAAATCTTTAATCCAGTGAGAGTCTATCTTAGTTAATGGTGAAAGGTGTGGGTCCAGTTTCAGTCTTCTACAGGTTGCCAGCCAGTTCACCCAGCACCATTTGTTAAATAGGGAATCTTTTCCCCACTGAATATTTTTGATTGTCTTGTCAAAGATCAAATAATGGTAAGTATTTGGATTCATCTCTTGGTTCTCTATTCTATTCCATACATCTACCTGTCTGTTTTTGTGCCAGTACCATGCTGTTTTGATCACTATCAATTTAGAGTATAGTCTGTGTTCTGGTAGTATAACTACTCCTGCTTTGTTTTTATTTCTGAGTAATGCCTTGTCTATTCGAGGTTTTTTCTGATTCTATATAAAATGATGAATTATTTTTTTGAGATCTTTAAAATATGACAATGTAACTTTAATAGGGATTGCATTGAAAATGTATATTGCTTTGGGTAGTACAGACATTCTGACAATGTAGATTCTTCCCAGCCATGCGCATGGTATGTTTTTCCATTTGTTGACATCTTCAGCTATTTCTTTCCTTAGAGTTTTATAGTTCTCTTTATAGAGATCTTTCACATCCTTTGTCAGGTAAACTCCCAAGTATTTCATCTTCTTTGACACTGCTGTAAATGGAATAGAGTCCTTGACTGTTTTTTCAGCTTGACTATTGTTGGTATATATAAAGGCTACAGATTTATGAGTGTTGATTTTGTAACCTGATACACTGCTGTATTCCTCAATCACTTCTATGAGTTTTGTAGTAGAATCCCTGGTATTTTCCAGATATACAATCGTATCATCTGTGAAGAGGTAAAGTTTAATCTCTTCTGACCTTAAGTGGATACCCTTGATTGCCTTTTCTTCCCTAATTGCAATGGCTAAAACTTCCATTACAATGTTGAAGAGCAGAGGAGACAATAGGCAACCTTGTCTGCTTCCTGATAGGAGTGGAAATGATTTCAATTTCATTCCATTCAATATGACATTAGCTGTAGGTTTACTGTAGATGGCTTACATTGCTGGTGGGAATGCAAACTGATAAGGTCCTTTTGGAAAGATATCTGGAGGATACTT
Source organism: Arctocebus calabarensis (assembly GCA_963573935.1). Classification (NCBI taxonomy): domain Eukaryota; kingdom Metazoa; phylum Chordata; class Mammalia; order Primates; family Lorisidae; genus Arctocebus; species Arctocebus calabarensis. The sequence goes on along the minus strand of CAUYON010203668.1, from coordinate 11,511 downwards.
AGAATCCTAAAAATAGAACTTCCATTCGATCCTATAGTTCCCCTACTAGGTATATATCCAGAAGACCAAAAATCACATTATATCAAAGATATCTGTACCAGAATGTTTATTGCAGCCCAATTATAATTGCTAAGTCATGGAAAAAGCCAAGTGCCCATTGACCCACAAATAGATTAATAAATTGTGGTATACGTACACCATGGAATACTATGCAGTCTTGAAGAAAGATGGAGACTTTACCTCTTTCATGTTTACATGGATGAAGTTGGAAAATATTCTTCCTAGCAAAGTGTCTCAAGAATGGAAGAAAAAGTATCCAATGTACTCAGCCCTACTATCAAACTAATTTATAACTCTCATATGAAAGCTGTAACCCAATTACAACACAAGAATTGGGGAAACGGAAAAGGGAGGGCAGGGAAGGGGGAGGATGGGTGGAGGGAGCGTAATGAGTAATCAATGGCTGCATCTTAGAAGGGTACAGGTGAAATGTAGAATATAAATGTCTGTACAGAATAACTAAGAAAATGCCATGAATGCTATGTCAACCAGTTCGATGAAAATAGTTCAGATTGTATATAAAACTAACACATTGTACTCCATGATTACATTTATGTACACAACCATGATATAATAAAAAAATAAAAAAAAAACCTTAAAGTTAAATTTGTCATTGATTTTACTTAGATATCTGTTTCTTACTCCTAAGATTATTATATACTTTATATATAAATATGTATTTTTTTTGAGACATAGTCTTTCTGTCACCCTACCTCGAATGCAGTGGTGTCATCATAGCTCACTGCAATCTCAAACTCCTGGGCTCAAGCGATCCTCCTCAAAGCCTTTGGGATCTTGTTAAATGAACATTCTGATTTTGCTTTAGGAAGGGGTCTAAGTTTCTGCATTTCTTACAAGGTGATGCTGGTGCTGCTTATCTGCACATTAAGTATGAAAAAGATTCAACTCAACCAAATGTTGCAGTAAATAATTTTATGTTATCCCCCTAAGCTGGAGGAATTTTACAAGTATTCTCAAAATTATAATAGCAGGAGCCTCATGGCACATTTGAGGACTGATATTCAAAAACCAGATAAAACGTTATATTTCACCTACCTGGGCCTTGAAATATCCCTACTTTCAATAATGTACTGTGATCTATAAAACAAAAACAATAAGCAGGAAAGTTATCTGAATAATAAGTGAGCAAACATTTTTCACCCAGAGAATAAACAAGCAGAAAAGGAAGTCACTAAGAGCAGAATCATAATTTGGGTTACTGAATTTCAGCATATTACAAAAATAAGTTCTGGAATTTAGATTGTGTGCTTAGCTTAAAGATAATGTGATTGTTTATGCATTCTGTTTTGGTTTAAACAAATCTGTTGGCATTCTACAAAGAGAAACAGAGACAAATGGCTTCGACAGAACTCGGTTGCTCTGTGTTTCAGTACACTGCCATAAAGTTAGATGAAATTAAGCATGCAGCAAGATGGAAAATTTTTGTTGGCGTTATCACAACTGCTTTCCATAAATATATTATAGTACATGCAGAAAGACTGCAGGGAAACTAGTGCTATCAAACTGTAGACGGATTTCATTCCCACTTTTCATAATGACTGCTTTTGTTTGTTTATTTTTGTTTGCTTTGGTTTTGTGATTATCATACACAATGGAAATATGCAGAAAAACACACCATTAATTTTCTCCATTATTTGGAAAACATTAATGAGAAATTATGTAAATACTGATATTTTTAATGAAGACAGCTTTCCTTTTGGTGAATGTATTGGGGCTAGAAGGAGAGAAGTGTTTCATATTAAAAACAAATCTGCCTTGACACTGGGGTGTTTTCCTTGATGCTAGGCTGTGGTCTTCTTAGGGAATATTCATTTATTCAGCTTTGGATCCTCAGAGCTTGGTGTAACTGCTGGAAAATAGTTATTTGCTAAAACATTGCTTCTTCATCCTATATCATATAATAAGAAGAAAAATCTTATTAGCTAAAAATAATGCTATATTAAATTCAGTTTTCTATTACTTAGGGCAGCATTTAAGTCTAATTATAGAACAATATAACAGCGATAAAAGAAGTGAGGACAAATATGTCACCACATGATTTTTGTATCATAGAAACAAGTAAATAGAGAAAGGCTAAATTCTCTGTCTCTCTTTAATTTCATAACACATATGGTCAGATGTAGTGGCTCCTACCTGCAATCCTAGCACTCTGGGAAGCCAGGGCGGGGGAATCACTTCAGCTTAAGAGTTTGAGACCAGCTTGAATAAAAGCAAGAGCTCATGCCTACTAAAAACAGAAAAGTCATCTGGGTATTTGGGGGCACGTGTAGTCCCAGCTACTCAGAAAGCTGAGGCAGGAGGATCACTTGAACTCAAGGGTATGAGGTTGCTGTGAGCCGGGTTGACACCATGTACCACATAATCTAGCCTAGGCAACAGAATGAGACTCTGTCTAAACAAACAAAAATTAATTGTTTCCTCAATCTTACTTGTCTAGTTACACTGCAAAGATTCAATAACCACACATGGAACTGTGGAACCAAACTGGTGTTGTTCAAAACTGCTAGAACATTTGTGTCATCAAGGAAAACTTCATCACACGCTATTGCTTCCTGATGAAATTTGGTGTAGCCGCAGTCTTAACTTGGGCTGTGAATGATTAAGTAATTGTGATATTAATTTGTATTTCCCTGGTACTAATGAACATTTTATCTTATGTGAAATACCTATATGTTCATAATTTTTTGCCTATTTTTTAAGTGAGTGGTCATTTTTTTGTTGATACATCGAAGTGTTTATATGTAATCTGATTAATAATTACTTTGTAATCTTATATATTACAAATATTTGTCACTATGGCTTCCCTTGTCATTGTCTTTGTGGTACTTTTTAGGAACAAAAGGTACTAGTTTAAATGTAATTTCAAAGCTTAAATTCTTCCATACATCAAATCATAGCAATATTTTTCTTGTATTTTTATTACTTAAATCACAAAATTTTTCTTATTATACAGAATTAATACAATTTATTTATTTATATTTAATCTTATAATTACCATTCCAAAAATCATATATTTTCTACTCTAGGATAATAGTTTATGTTCCTTTCAATGCTACTTTAGAGGAGGACTGTAGATAATAAAGTTACTATATGTTGTTTTCATTCTTATTCCATTCTCAATGAAAAATATTTTGACAGCATTTTTCTTTCCTTCTTTAAGATTTAAAAAAAAAAAAAACAGTATTACACTGTATTCTGCCCTCTCTTGTTACCAGTAAGAAGTCTGCTGTTCATCCGGTTTTCCTTTTCATTTATAGTTTATTTCTTTCCCTTTAATTATGTAACTTTATTAAATAAATTCATGCTATACCTTGCATTTGTAATTCTAGATCCTTCTCTGCAGATCTGCTTTCTGTAGGTATTTTTTTTTCTCTGCTGACATCCTCATGTGTGTATATTTGAGAGAGACAGAGAGAGAGGGGGAGACGGGATTGGGGTGGGGAGAGGGCTTTCATTTGGGGAACATTATCTTACAGGTGTCTCCACTAGTTTTGGCATCAGGAGAAGGTTTCATGGAAGACAATTGCTTCACCAAGGGTGGGAATGGGGGAGTTGGGCCAGAAGCTAGAGCTCAGGCAGTAGTATTTGACAGCCAGGTTCCTAACCAGGCCATGGACTTCTATCTATCCTATCATCCATGGCTTGGAAATTGGGGTCCACAGTCTGAGAGAATATATTAAAGTTTTTCTATGAAATAAATGTATTTGAAGAGTAGGGTTTTGCTTTGATTTGAAGAGCAGGGACTCTAGTGTTTGGGTATACAGACCTATATACTAAACTAGATAATTTTTCTAAGAGCCAGAAAGTACAGAGTGTCCTAAAGGTCACTGATAAAGTTTCCATACTTAGGGAAAATGTATCTAAATGCACCTTTAGTTACAAAATTTTACAAAATATTCTCTAAATGTTAGCCACTTCTTTGTAAAATTTTGTAGTCAGTATTTTGTAAATAAAGATATGTTTGGCTCCAATTTCTCTTTTTCCCTATGTATGGAAACTTTATGGGAGATTTTTAGCACACCCTATCATATGGGGTTCATACCATAGCTAAAATAGATGAAAACAGGTGCAGGTAGGGAGTTAAGAACTCCTAGGAGAAACTTCACAGCTACAGCCAAGGTCAAGATATGTTTGTATATCACTGCCTTCCCTAATGGGATGTTGTTATTCCTCCCACTGAGAATTTTGTCTTTCAAGTACTCAAGTTTCATCAGAGATTTGCAAATCAATTTGTTCATTTATTTCAGCCCTTTGTTTTGACTCCTGTTCCATTGTCCACAGAGGACAACCCATTAAAACACAATTTCTAGGCCAACACATGTTAGCAGATACCTTGTTCACTTAACCCTCTAAGTTCTATTTCCCCCTAGTTTATGGATTCCACAACCCTAATATTAAACACACATGCACATATACATAAGGTCTTCAAAATTTTATGAAAATGTATATTACAAAAAAATGCATGTTTGTCAAAAATGTTTGCTGTAAAACAAACTTATAATATGTGTCTGAACAGTATGCAGTTTTAGTTTAGAAAGAGCCTCTTTCAAAGCAACATGACTTATGCTAAAATAGAAGGAAGAATAAACATCAAAATTATATCAAAGCTTGGTTGGAAGAATGGTGAAATCATCAATGCTTTATGAAAAGTTTATGGGAACAATACCCCCAAATCAGCAGTTTAAAAAATGTATATCTCATTTTAAGAAGGGATGAGAAAATTTGAAGATGAAGTTCATGGTGGCAGACCATCCACATCAATTTTTGAGGAAAAAAAATAATATTATTCATGCCCTAATTGAAAAGGGCTGATGATTAACAGTAAAAATTACCAACACCCTAGACATCACAGTTGATTCAACTAACATAATATTAAGTAAAAAATTAAAGTTGAACATATTGAAGTTTTTGTTTAGAAAATAAGTTTGTATTCTTACTTTTTTAAATTCCATTTTCCTTAACTTTTTGAAGTTCTCCCATGTGTTTATGTGTGTGTATGTGCTATTTCATATACATATACTAGACACATGTGTATAAATAACACTTTTTTATATATGCAGTCCATTGATCATGGATGAGATATGTTCTTAAGAATGTCTAATGTCTATAGATTGGATTTGGTTGTAACTTGGATACCTGATGAACAATGCATATATAGTAATAGTAATAGTAATAATAACAGTAGTATAATAGCTTATACGTGACAATAATAATAAAGTATCATACTGTAATAAGAACAATCCTTTTGTACTATAATAATTATTTTCTGCAAACTCAAATAGAACATATCAACAACCTCATATAAAGAGTTCAGATAAGAGATAAGAGAAATGCCCAAAAAGAGTAGTAAAGGTTAACGAACACTCAGCTGACTTTGTGTCAATGCTAGGCTAACAGACATGCTATGTGGATTTCGATATTCTAACCCAATCAGTAATAATTTTTCCATTTCCATTATTAACACATTGTGCTGCTTCGTAATAATTGATGTTTTATTGTAGCACTGGCTTTCACACGTTATGTTGTCCTCACTTCCTCCTTTATAACTGTTCCAAAAGTCAAGTGACTGAAGCCGAATGCCTCCCGAGGAATGATACCATCTGGCTTTTTTTTTTTTATAAGCTTCTGAAATCTTTTTTTTTCTTTTTTTCCTTTTATTAAGACATATACACATAGATCATGAATACATTTATGCTTTTTTTTCCCTTTTTTATTGAATCATAACTGTGTACATTAGTTTAATCATGGAGTACAGTGTGGCTACATATACAATCTAAGATAATTTTGAGGTCCATCTTTGAAGGGTCAGGAGAAAACTACCAAATGCAGAACACAAATGTTTTCACAGAGTAAATGAGAAAATCTCATGAATGTTATGTCGAATAGGCGGATGAAATTATCTTAGCATCTGGCCTTTTGCCCAAACACTGTAATTATTTCTACTTTTATTTCCATTGTAATCATCTTTCTCTTTGCTGCAGGCTCACCCAGACTCATAGTGAATTTTCACTTTTGAGGCATGGTCACAAGGGTAAATATAGACTCACAAGATTGGGGAAAAAAAGAGGAAAGTGATGTTATGCCTGAGACCATTTCAGCAATGAATCTGGCTACCCAGGTAAAGATGCTGAGCCAAGAAACCACCTACCCCAGGTGGGCTTGTTTACATGCACAGAAGAAACTAATTCTCAAATTATCAACTCAATTATTTAATTATATGTGATCCTTATGGAGAGCCTCAGGAGCCTGTTCTACGTATAGAATGCCACGAGTTGGGCCATCGATAACCCAGGGACTGCCTGTATTTATGGCTTTCATCAACTTGTAGTTTACCATGTTGCCAAAGCATGTATCTCATTTCTTGAGTTTATGTTTTATGGAAATGTCATCTTCCTTGTATTAGTTCTTATAAAGATCCAACCAATTTTACACTTCTATCTCAAATTGGTATTGAGATAGAATATTTATTCAACATGTTAATATCAAGAACAAACCCTACAAAAACACAGCACACAGATGTTTGAATGTATCTCAACGTGGGCTTTAAACCAGACTTCCCCTGTGAGCACTCGAAATTAGGTATGTATGAATAACTTAATAAGAATTATTCAAAGTTGATTTGAAAAGTATAAAATATTTCTGAAAAATAAGAAAGTAGACTTGAAAAAGTGAAAAATATGACTGTTAGGGATATTAAAATATTTTATAAGGTCCTTTTAATCACAGTTGTATCATTGATTTATGAATAGGCAGATAAAATTAATAAAAATAGAAAGTAAAAAAATAATAAGGTACATTTAAATATTTTATATATGAAAAGGTACCAAATAAGTCAGTCAGAAATGAATCATCAGTTTTAATGCCAAATAAAAGAAAATAGATAATTTATATGTGTTCCAAGATTTACAGATGAAAGAAAATATTTATAATGACTAGAAAAAATTGGGTAATTTCCCTTAATAAAAAGCTACAGAGAAATATTCTTTACATAAGGCTCAAATCCTGGAGTAATAATGCAAAAGATTAATACACATGACTAAAAGAAATTTTAAAATTACAAGTAAAAATACAAAATAATAAACATAAAATCAAATAAAATACAGGGGTAAGATTACAATTATATAACTGACTCTTAATATACTAAATATAATAAAAACTTCTAAGAATTATATGGAAAAAATCACTTATAGTAAATATATGAGTGATAGAAAAAAATACAGAAATTGTTTCTATCTATAATTAGTAATACTCAAATTAATGTTACGTAAAATGCTATATGTAACCATTGAATTATTTGATGATATACTCTCTTGAAAATAATTAGGAAACAGTATGCTTCTGATTTATAGCTGATAATATAAACTGTCACGCCAGACATGAATTTGGCTGTATACAACAAAATTACATCCCGGTTTACCTGTAACCCCAGCTGTATGAATTGATTCTAAAACTAATTCACAATGGCATATGTTAAAGGCTATTGATTACACTGCTATTTAAATTAGCAAAAGGATGATAATAACCAAAATGTTTCTCAATAGGGGGATGTATGAGAAATTATGTACTGTATGCCCAGCAGTAACATCTTTAAAAAAGAAAATCTGTATTATTATTTGATCTGTCATTATTTGATTTCTTAAAAATGTAAATACTTTTAATATAATATCTTTTAATCTAATAAATCAGTGGAATGAAAATGTATTCAGGTATTTATTTATAAGTTCAAATAATTCTACTGATAAATAAATTCAACATTAACAAAAATCAGTTAATAGAGGGGGTGATGAAAACAGTTTGGAGAAGGTATAAGATAGATTCCCTGACTGTGTCTTGTGTAATGTTGACCTTGCTATCATGCAGATATTTTAAATATTAAAAAATAATTAAAGAAAAATGCAAAATACCATAAAACATACTTTTTGGATTTAGTTAATGACTTAATCTCAAAGAGAATTATTTTCCCTATCTTCAAGGGACAGTAATTTGCCTCAACAACTCTGGTGAGGTATATCCTAAGGAAAATTTAAAACTACATGTAATCTTAGCCTGTATTTATAATTCATATTTCAATAATTACATTGCTATTTTTATGATCATCAGAGTGTGTGAAGTACTTACATGCTGCATATATATATTCATTATTTGTATATAAAGTAAATAAGCAATTATACTAATTTTGTGCAGAAAGATAATAAGCATAAAATAAAAAGTAAACTTGTAATAAAAGTATTTAAGCGCAACACTGTAATCTTACACGTGCTTTGGATATATTAATGTGCACTCACATATTATTCTTCTCTTTCAAAATAATGGCAATTCTTATCTGCTACCTGTAAAAATTGCGATGCGGTGACTAATCTTTTAATGAGTAACCTTAGTGTTCAGATTATAATTTCTATTCTCCCTTTATTTATCTGAGAGACAAGATCCCTTAGAGAAATACAGGGCATGCCTGAGATTAGAATTGCTCATTCTACTAGAAACCAAGAAAGCAATTAAATGCAACTGGATTTGTACCTTAATGAGACAAATACCAGCATGAACAGGTGTTCACTAGCCAAATGAATACCACAAAACCATCTATGGAGTATTGCTAAAAATATATTTCATATGATCTAGTGTCTAGATAAGTCACTTCACACAAATTTGGTAGAAAAAAAAATGTTAAATTAGCCCACAGGGATACTTTTGGCAAAATCATAATGTGAAATACTCTCAGAGACAAACAATGAGAAGAAAAAATAAAAGAGAAAACACATGCAATATTTGAAATCTATCTGACATCTATGTTAACCAGTTTGTTGTTAAGTATTTCAAACTGTATATAAAACCAGCACATTGTACACCACAAATGCATTATGTACACAGCTTATGATTATATATATATACATATATTTATGAAAATCAATGATATATGACTTTGGCAGGATATTTGATACTATTAAAAAAAACTACTATTAAAATTTTAGGCATGACAGCATTTATCATGAAAATGTCACCAACCTCCAAGGATAAGTTTTTTTCAAGTTCTTTGTGTTTGTGCGGAAAAGAATTTCAGGACACAACACATAATCGAGCAAGTGACAGGTTTTTTTTGAAAGCTATCCCTGCTAATTGAGTGGACAAGTATTCAAGTCCAAGCAGTTGGCTTTTATTAAGAATTGGGGAGTGAGTGATTCCTGGCATTAGAACCTCTCCCATCTTCATATTTTATATGGTTGCTTAGAACCATCCTGGCGATTTCAAGGGTGGAGACATTTAAAACCATGATGTAAACGACATTGTCTTTAGGCCAGGGATCAGTTTGCGGCAGAGAGAGCTCACCAGTAGGTGGAAGCCAGTTCTCCTCTGTGGTTATCAGCCCTTCTAGTTAGCCGCTGCTTAAAGATTGTTTAACACCTGCACCCGTTCTTCAAGCTGCAGCATCCCATCTCAGCCCTGTCTCCGTAGTAACTGACCCTGAGATCTCCCCCTTGAGGGCTTTGCGGCCTGTAGTCCTATAAGGGAGGCTAAGGAAAAATCAGTCTTCTGAAGCTGCTTCTTGCTGGTAATCCACTGATCCTGCCTGCAGGCACCCGATTCTCTTCCATCTTGTTCTCCGCATACTAGTGAGACTGGTGTCAGGGTGTGGGTCTTAGGAAAATCTCATTATGGTGAGAGGGACCTTCTGGACCCTCAGGGTGGTTATCTGAAGAGGGAATGAGCCACCCAACCAAGGGGATTTTGATAGTTCCTCTCTTCATCTTTCTGAAGAGCAATGAGGAGGAAGCCTTGGAGAGGTATTTTTCATAAGATTTTAGGACAGGTAAGATAGGAGTATTGCAGGGGTCCTGACAGGGCCCTAGTAGCACATAGGTAAAAAATTTTTGTATTGAGGGCTTAAAGCCCTCTTTATGCTTTCCCCCCATCCCCACCCCCAGAGCATTTTGTCTTGAGGGTAGGATGACGGGTTTTTCACAGTAACTTTGATCAGAGTTGCTCTGAAGGCTTTTCCCAGAATCCCTTTATCCAGCCTGGAGGACCTACCAGGTTGAGCAGGATACTGCAACTGTTAGGTCAGGTGGGGTTTAAAGAGGCCAGAAGGGCTCAGGGCTTGGGAATGTGCAAGCAACCCCCAAAGCTAAAAGCAAGTCTGTGCCTAATAAAGGAGTAGGGCATTCAGGCAAAATCTAGAACTTGTGGGTAATTAAATGGTCTATCTTTGATAAGAAAGGGAGAAAGCAAAGACCCTCTATTTTTGTACTTTTTGTTTGTTTTGTAGAGACACAAAACACTTTATCGCCCTTGGTAGAGTGCCATGCTGTCGCACAGCTCAAAGCAGCAACCTCCAAGTCCTGGGCTTAGGCGATTCTCTTGCCTCAGCCTCCCAAGTAGCTGGGACTACAGCACCCGCCACAATGCCCGGCTACTTTTTTTGTTGCAGTTCTGCTGGGGCCGGGTTTGAACCCTCCACCCTCAGTATATGGGGCCGGCGCCCCACCCACTGAGCATAGGTGCCACCCTATTTAAACCCAGCAACCGAGCACTTCTCTGGAGAGACAAGGGCAGTGAGAAAACTTAAGACAAGGTAAGTAGCTCCCGTGTCCATTAAAAAGGTTTTAGGCTTACCTGCTGAGACAAAGGTCACGCCCAGTTCCTCTTCTGTGACTCTTGAGAGTTCCTGAGAAACTTAGGCCCAATCATTCCGCCACAGCCATCCGTGAGGAACGGGGTGTTTCCTATTCCCTTCAGACCAGGGACAATCCCTCTTCTAATGTTGCTTCTTTTAACATAAGAGACACGGCCTGGAAAGAAGAGAATTGGGTCGGGATGCTCTTTGCTCCAATAACCCTTTTTAGTGCCGCAGAAACACCCCTTAAAGGAATATGGCCTTGTCAGTGGTTTGGGTGCCCAAGGTGGCCAGGCCTGCCCAAAGCTCGGCTCATCTTTGCCACATCTCCAGTCTCACTGTTCTTGCCTTTCCCCTCTGTGTCATCTCATTGTTGAACACACCACAACAACATCCAGGAGAGTGTTTCAGAGAGTCTGTGACCCAAAGACAATTTTTTTTAACAAGTGAATAGTTTATTAAGAATTAAACATAGGTATGATGTGATACAGTACAAGCAAGACTCTCAAGATAGGTATAATAGTACTACTCACACAAAAACTTAAATTTCACCTCAAAATAAATCACAAGACAAAAGAGAAAGCAACTTACTGTTATAAGATAAGATATTTCATGCAAAATATTAACTCTGCCCCCCAAAGTCCAACCTCCCAACAAACAAAAAACTATCTGGAAATACTTATGCTAACATATTAACCACAGTATAATCATTCATAGGAAAACAGTAATTAAGCAATGAATTGAATTAAATAACAAAGTTCAAACTGTCATAAACTCATGAAATTTTTAAGTGTATACAAGTAGTATGGACATTTGTAAAT